>JASAND010019685.1:0-21967 GCA_030248195.1 Trissonchulus latispiculum | reverse complement strand
GTTTGCGTTTCATCCCAAAGCAACAAACCAATTAGGCAGACACTGTTAATAATCTTATCTTGGAAGAGCTGGTTCGGATGGGTAGAAAAGAAGTGCTACAAAATTGTCTACAGAGATTTAACTGGACCAGAAAGAATGTATGTAACAAATTTTGGCTTCCTACAACAAGCTGAAGAAAAGACTATGTTTTCTTACGTAACTGTTTCTCTTATCAACTGTTTGATTAAATTTGCCTATTTCAGGTCAAAAGGAAATTGAATCCAGCTAGGGCAAAGCCGGGAGAAGATCCGATATTTTCGTCCTAATGCTATACGAGTATTATAAATTGGAATTGTTTGGAAAAGCTTGGAAGCATTTTCTCTCTTCTCAAAACTTCTTCCAAAAGGACAAGGCCGCTCCGATGGCTTAATTGCATCTTGGGCCACTTCCTTCAAATATTCCGACTCTGCCTTAATTGACGTTCCTTGGGCCAAGGAGAGAATTAGACCTCTGCGTCCTTGTTGCTGCTTAAAAACAACCATTTTTCCTTCAAACCTCATTTTACTTTCCCCGCTAGCCTCTTCATTCTGTCTTAACTAACCATTACTACAATGCTCTGTCTCCGGTTCGCCGTCCTGCTTTGCTTCGTAACCTCTCAGTCGAAGCTTCGATCTTATTCCTAACTCCAGAACGATGCGAACGAATCACAATCCCCCCCTCTGCGAAGACGCTCCCTACAACTATGCTCGAATGCCCAACATGTTGGGCCACATGAATCAAATGCAGGCCACTCGTGCCATTGCGGACATCACTCCGCAGTGGGTTCAGAACGTTCGTGCTCTGGTGAACTTCGGATTCTTCCTCTGTTCAATCTATGCCTGCTGCGCTCAGCAAGTAGACTATCCTATTGTTAACCTGCCGGTCGGTCTGTGAGAATGTGCGTCAAAGCTGCAGTCCTGTACTGCAGAGCTTTGGCCTACAGTGGCCAGAGATGCTGAACTGTAGCAAGTTTCCCCAGAAACATTCGGATCCCCTCTGTATGGAACCTTCTCCAGTTGGTCCAGGATCCGGTAACTCCAAAGATGGCTGGAATAATCCCAATATGGACAACTCTGTTGGGACACACGAGTTGGGACCTCGGCCAGTTCTGACTGTCCACCCAATTATGTCGCCATTGATACCACCACCAGGTATCCGATCAACTGTGTCCCGGCCTGCGGTCACGATATTCGTTTCGATCGAAAGGAAAAGGATTTCGCAGGAAGTCTGGATGACCATCTGGGCTTCCATCTGCCTCCTCAAGCCACAGTTCTAACCGTCGTTACCTGGATTTTGGATCAGACGGTTCAGCTGCCCGGAACGTCCTATCATTTGGATGTCCGTTTGTTATGGTCTCTATTCGACTGGCTACACATCTTTAGACTTCTCCTGGGTTCCCGGGAGCTTTCCTGTGCCACTGGGATCCAGAACAGTCCCCTATCTGGTTCAAGCTGGCCTGGACAACTCCAAATGGTGCGTTGTCGATTTCCTGATCCTCTACTATTTCGGTGCGGCCAGTGGGATCTGGTGGATCATTCTTACCGTATCCTGGTTTCTGGCCGTCCAGATGAAGTGGAGCACGGAAGCGTTGGACGTCAAGTGCAGCTACTTCCATCTGACTGCCTGGGCCGTTCCAGCCATTCAGTCTATCGTGGTTCTGATCACGAAGAACGTTGACGCCGACGAACCGACCGGACTTTGCTCGGTCGGCAACGGTAGTCCGGAGGCCCTACTGGGATTCATGATAGTGCCCCAGGCCCTCTATATTGTGGTCGGCACGTTTTTCATCGTTGGCGGTTTCATTGGAAGTTACCGGCTTCGAAGGGACATTCGGAATTTTGCCCGATCAGCGGCCGCTACTTCCGCTGTCAGCCTAACCGGAACCGGATCTCGTCAGCCAGCTAACCCAGCCAGCGAAAATCCGTCCAGATTTGAGAAGCTACTCCTCCGCATTGGGATGTTCGCTGTACTCTACATTCTGGCGGCCAGCACGGTGATCGGCTGCCAGATTTATGAGAAAATTCAACTGGATCAGAATCCAGTCAGCTATCAGAGCGGCTCCGGCCAATCCTACCAGACCCACTCCCGAGAGAACTCCCAGCCCGTACCCCGTAGCCCGGTTAAGGTGGAACTTTTTATGCTGAAAATTTTCATGTCCCTAGTGGTGGGAATCACTTCAGGAATGTGGGTCTGGAGTAAGAAGACCTGTCGGGCCTGGTCCTCCTGCTGTGGTATCTACTCGGACTCTAAGAAGACTCCCCTGGCGACCAGTACCGTAACCATGCCCATGACGGTCTATCCGGCCGGATCTGGATCCCTGATCGGTCCCACGTCCGGATCCGATCTGCCCGGATTTTCACAGTCACTGAAATTGCCTCACGAAAAGAAGAAACTCCTCCCAGCCTCCATGCATCATCACCATCATCATCCTCACGATGCGTCAGGAACAAAACTTTAGCACTACTCATCTGCCTCTCCTTCCTTCCCGCTCCCGTCCTCTACAAGCATCAGTCAATTTGTCTTTGAATTAGGTACGTATAGAGCACTAGATCACTTGAATTTTGATATACTTTTATTCTGTTTAAGGAAAAATGAGACATTAACATTGTAAGCTATAACTGAAAACCTTAGAGTAATGTTAGAATATCTGAATAATCAGTTGAACGTAGAAATTATTAGGATGCATCGTGATCAAGCCCCAGTCCAGAGACAACTTTACATTTTTGCAGCGTTGAATGACAAAGTAAAACAGGAAAGGCATGTTCTCAATTGTTGGAATTGAAAGTACGATAAAAAATTCACAAAAATTCTAACAAATTAAAATATTTTTAATCGATTTAGCAGTTTTTTTATTTCGCATCTCCAGATTTCATTATCCATGTCTACACTCTGTGGTGGCCGCAGGTACATGACAGTGGTGACAGTATAGTTGATCTTTTTGAGCAAGAATTTGATGCCCATGCCTACATGCCTGTGAAAAGTCCCTCCCTAACACTGACCGCCTGACCTGTGCTACCTACGTTCACCTTCTATTCACATACCTTGGGGTAGTTACGTAGCAGCCACCCTTCTGCACCTATACCAGCTTGAACTTCGCGGTGTTTTTGGTGTGCAATTGGTGTCACTGCTATGCAGAATGGGTACTAATTAGGTAGATACTATATGTCATATATACGGTGCTGACTATGCAAGGCTCTAAACTCTTTCTACCGTTCTTCAGTAACTATAATTTTTAAACGCAAAACAGACAACTTTGCATCTTATAAATAAAGGTGGCAAAGTCATCTTACATTAAAACAAATACTTTTCGACACCTATCCAATTATCGTTTTGATTTGTGAGAATTTTTATGGGTTGATGAAACTTTTCCTTTAAGATACCTATTTATACCTTTTATCCCTTTTACCATTAGTATAATCAATTATTTCCTTCATATTCCGCAAACCATAGTATATACTTTACTTTATTATTTAGATGTCAAGTCATCCATTGTCGGTGCAAAGCAATCTTCTGGTGAACTATTGCCTGATGAAGCCATATTTCCATGACAAGTGCCAGGAACGTTGGAATAGAAGCTGATTTTGACTCTTTCAAACAAAAGAGCCGCTTCACTGGGACAACCTTTGGCACCACCGTTGACGATTGTATATAAATTCCGCCCTGTACTAGAGAGTAGAGATGCACCAATCGTAAACCAACTCAAATCAGAAAACTATCACTACTCAAGGCTCTAAAAAAGGAGAAGACATGACCAGACTGCTAAATTTAAACTTTTCGAAAACTCGCCTCAATTGAAGCATTCAAATATTACCAGAAAACAAAAATTGCACAAGCAATGGTACATTTGTGCTTAAGTTACTCCTACTAAAACTGTCACATATTGACTAAAATTAATAAAGTCTAGGTCTCGACCATGAATTTTCGGGGAACCCACCGGTGCATCTCTATGATTTGTGTATGTGATAATTTTTATATATGTACTATATATATATATTTACTGTTGTCACTATTTCGGCTGATAACTGAAAAAACAAAAACTGGAACACTCTTGAACCCGTTAGGGTAGACAGAAGTATGCATTTCCTCTTCTCTTTTTTGAGATATTGAAGCCAAGCAAAAGCATGAACCTGAACTCATCCCCTCAAAATCCGAGTTTTTTGGCAAAAAAGGGAAAATCTTGTTTTGCATGTCTGGCTTAAGATACATATGAAAGCACCAAACTCAGTAGACGTGTTTCTGGTTGAGTTTTCTAACAATAAATTAGCATATAAGCTTTGTGGCCGTTAGATTTTCGTGAAGAGGAATTTCATCACCCACTTCCATCTCATGGCTACAATCTTTAACCTTGTTAATTCAATTAGTGCAAGCTGAAATTGTATAACTTCTATAAATATTTCAACAGAAATCCATAGAGCCTATTAAATGTATATAAAGTGTTTGTACAATATATTGTATAAGTATATATATATGATTTGGTGCCATTTTGTACGTTTTGAATATTTTTAAATTATGTGGATTTTGCTTAAAACTGTATCAATTCTCGCTTCACGCATCGGGATTATTTGATTTAAATCGGTTTCTGGATGTGGATCTGAGGAACTCAATCTGGATTTTTATTATTTCTGTTATTATTAAATAGAGAGCGTCAACATACCCAATATTTAAATCGAGAAATTTAAAAAATAAGTATGTTTCTAAGCGACAATTTGAAACTTAATCTGTTTGGTGACCAGATAATTTCGAAGATACATACTTTTCGTCTCACATTAGTCATTAATCAGCTCAATTTAGATAATTTTATTGGAATTATAATTTCAAGTTCAAAATCTTTTGTTTGTTTTGTGTAGCTTACCGTAGTGTTATAACTGAAAAGCTCCTTACGCGAGCTTGTGTGTATATTTGATAGTTACTATATTATTTAAGCTAATGTTGTGTTTTGTGAAATGATCATTGCTGTTTTCACCTGAGTTGTACAAGAAAATGTTTTCATCTTCTAATGTTTTAAGCTTATTAAAGGGTCTCTTGCGCTATTTCCCCCAGTCTTTGCTGTTGATTAAAATTTTAGCTGGTAAGCGAGACAAAGAGGATCAAAAAATCTTTTGTCCCCGATTTTGCTGAAAACTTAAATACAAGGGTTGTTTGGGGCAATGAGTACGAATCTGTAATCCGGTTTTCGATTCAGCTTTTCGTTGACTTACTTACTCTAAGCTAAAGTTGTAAGCTTAAGATGTAAAGCTTATCCTCAGCTCTGAATCGAAAAACAAATTTCAGATTCGTGCAGCGCCCCCGAGAACCCCAGTATGCAAGTTTTCAGCAAAATCGGGGACAAAACGTTTTTGGATCCACTTGGTGGGTGTGGGTAAAAACCAGCCCCAGCCCCAGCCCCAGCCCCAGCCTCGCACCAGCCTAAGAAAAACCAGCCCCTTCTCTCGCTGACCACTGTATACTTTAAACTAAGGACTTCACCACATAAATACGCATATGCGTGTAGACAGCATATAAGTGCATGCTCCGGCCGTATGCATTAATTGTGCATTATATACAGTCATATAAAATATACAGGTGTATTGGACATTATATTTATATGATTTTGTACAATCGGGGAGTTCAAGGGAATTTATTTCCATTCAAAGAAATTAAAGAATTGAAATTAAAGAGTTTTCAAGTTATATAATCTTTAAAAGTATACGTATATATCCGATCAAGCTTGAAAGAATTATGAAATTATTCTGATGTAAAAGAAAATGTATATAAAGTTTAGAAATGTCAAAATTTAAAATAGGATCCCTTTATTATAAACCATTTTACTGGTTCCAGTTAATTCAAATTTTGAATTCACAATTAATATGCCAAACTAATGCTAACTTAAATATTTAATAAGTTAATTTTTAGTTTCAGGAATTTTAAGTTTTATATAGTTACAAATTAATCAGAAATATCTTGCTTCTGTCTCTTAAATTTCTGTGTTTATTCGTTTAATCTCCGATTATGTCCAGTTTTCAGTTAGGAGTGAGGAATAGTAAAATTGAATTTGAAGATTCAATACATAACAGAATAAAATGACTGAGAGTTTTGAAGTTTAGCATTTTTAGCGAAGGTTCATAAAGCGTACAGACTAAAAAATTTAAGTGGCAGGAAATGAAATTGTATAAATATTTGTGTAAATATTAAAGTTTCCAAGGAAAATATTGAAATTTCAAAATTTTGATCTTGTTCATTCGAATGTTTTGAATTTTGATCAAAAGTATATACTCTGTAGGTATTATTAACGATTATATATAACTTCAAACTCTTTAATTTCAATACTTTAATTTCTTTGAATGGAAATAAATTCCCTTGAACTCCCCGATTGTACAAAATCATATAAATATAATGTCCAATACACCTATATATTTTACATGACTGTATATAATGCACAATTAACGCATACGGACGGAGCATGCACTTATATGCTGTCTACACGCATATGCGTATTTATGTGTTAAGTCCTTAGTTTAAAGTGTACAGTGGTCAGCGAGAGAAGGGGCTGGTTTTTCTTAGGCTGGTGCGAGGCTGGGGCTGGGGCTGGGGCTGGGGCTGGTTTTTACCCACACCCCACTTGGTCCCCCATTTTCCTTACCAACTAAAATTTTAAAATTATTAAAATTATGGGTTTTTGAATTCGTCAGCCTCCAGTACGCATATACCCATAGGATAACGTGGGGGAAATGGGGTGTGCAGACCCCCCAGACCGACAAAAAACGGGCAGACTCCCTCAGCGAAACGGAAAAAAAGGGCAGACCCTCTCATCTAGAAAAGAAAAAGGGTAGACTCCTCAGCGATTTTTACCAAAAAATAAGTAATTTTTAGCAAATTTTAGCGATTTTTTCAAAAAATTTCTTAAAAATCGCTAAAAATGGTCAGTTTTACTAATTTTTAGTGAAAAACATTAAAAATTCGCATTTTTTGCTAATTTCGGGGCAGACCCCTCGTCGAGGTCGGGGTAGATCGGCTCAGAATCGGACTCCGTGTTAATATATGCATATACCCATACAAAATTTTACAGCTATTAGCCAAAAACTCAAAAGTTAAAACTGTGGGGAATAGCGCAAGAGGCCCTGCTAAAATATAAAACACATACAAAGTAAGGTAGCAAAGTCAAATGATTGAAGACATTTCTTGGAGAGAGAGAGAAGCCGAGACAACAATTGAAACTTTGACTTAAATTGTACACTACATAATTTGTGAATCCATCCAGCCTCATCCACGTCTAGGATTACGATTATTCCGCATTTAACGTCAGAATCAGTTAAATATTGATATCGATTTTCGGCTTCTATTCGTTTCCTTTTCTTTCCTTCAATAGCCAAATCTGGACTACTCCAGTAGCCCAGTGCTCCAATCTTAGCTACTATAGATCTGGGGTTAGGTGTTGACTGTGCCAGTAAACGATCCATAAAAGGTTAAACTTTTGTAGATTGTAGTTGTAAAAGGTTGTTAGAAAGCCATGCAACACCTAGGCCAAAATTGCCATAAAACAGATAAGATAGGTAATAGTAATACTAAAGGGTAAATAGGTAATAGGTAACGACTACGAGACGTAGGTATCAGCCATATCTACAGTTGGGGGTTCAACAACTAAAGGAATCAACAAGTTTAATAACCGTTTCTTTGCCATTTATGACATCTTTTATAGCCGTATTTAATAGTCCAATTTAGGCGGCATCCTATGATTTCGATAAGGATTATTGCTTAACGACGTTGTGACAATGCAACATTTATCTATGTACCAACCAAGTCAGAGTAGTCAGCAGACCCATCTTTCTTAGTTATTCACCACTTTGCAGTTTTCCCTTTAACAGAATTGACCAGGCACTGCATGGATTTCTTTTCCAATACAGCAGCATATATATAAGTATATGTAAAAACCATAGCTATGCCAACTATTATATACGTAATAAAACCAAAACACCTGCAATTATCTTCAGCTTTTATCGGTTTCATTGAACCACTTATTTTGGTTTTAGCAATGGCTGGTAACAAAACCGGTCACATTCCATTTCAAAGCTCAAAGAGTTGAAATCTGAATCAAGCTTAGATCAGCTTCTCCGCAAATTTCGAGATCTAGTAGTAATTTCGAGAACAGTACAGTTAGTATATACATACAAAGATTCGCCCTGAGGTAACAATCTTATGGTTGATTGTAGACAGACAGTAAAGGTTTGCACATTCTTTGCAAAAACGATACTTACATTCCTCGTTCTATCGCCTACTTTTCGCCATTTTTCACCTCAAAAATGAGGGCAGTAACAAAAAGTTTCACATAGGTACTTAGAAAATCTGATAGTCTGAAATTTGAGCTGTACATACGTACTGGGGGAAGGCCATCCCATCCTAGTAGGACTTGGAGCAATTCGACTTTGTAGTATCAGACAGAACTGCACAAATAAATAGCTGGTATGTTTGTGCACTCAAATAATCTACATGCTAAGATTTTCGATCATAAAAGAAAGTCAAACTTGTACTTTTATGTGGACGTAAATTACCAGTTTGCAATAAAAGTTTCGCCTTTGATGTTGCCGCTAAAGTGTTCTTATGTGTCAGAACGTTTAGTCATTAAGACAAAAATTTACTGCTATCTTTCGCTGGCAAAGCAAAATGTGCTTCAGATAGTCAGTCAGTTCTGAAAAGGGACTGATAGGAATCTCTCAATGTAGTGCTAACACTGGGGGTGAACTACATGTTACATAACATGAAATATGATCAGCCCCGTCAACGCTACATTCATCAAACGTCAACTGCAAAACTTCTGTGTCAAAGTTTTCATACGTATATATGTTGTGACATCCATCTTTCAAAAGTGAGTTTCAAGTTCTCCCATACACATTCATGAGTACGTTGAAATAGTGAACAGAGGGGTAGACTTAGCTAACTTTCTGAAATGAATTTGACCTTGGAACGACACAGACGTCTTTATTGTTCCTAATACCCAAAAGATATCATCAGCGGTCCATCAGAACGAACAAATTCAGTTTAACATTTAAGGTTTAATGTTTTGAAAAAGGTCTGGCTTATCCTGTCTGAGGACGTGCATTCAAACGGCCGCAATTGCTGAACTGCATCGACGAGTACTACTGTTAGGTAGGTAGCTATGTGAGCTTCAGATCCCAGCCTGAACAGACTAATGATACAAAAAACAAAATTTTGGTTCTCCAATTAAGTTGATGTTTTCATTACTTAAAATTTATAAAAATGGTGAATAGACTCAAGAATTTGTGCGTCGAATTCGGGAAGTCGGCATTTCCATCCAGCCGCTCAACATTTAGATTCGCAGGCGTGCGCGCGAAACTATATGACTGTAGAGGGGGCCTCTACTTATTCAATGTCTTTTACGTAGGACTTTAATTACTTAGGGAGTGCAGTGTGGAGTGTGGATACCGTAAGGACGTATTAGCATTGTAGCAGCACCGCACAGGAAAGAGTCACGATTATATACAGTAAAGAGTCTGGAGTTTCACTTTTGCAAAATATATCTATATTAACTATGAAAAATTAATTCGTGAAGGCAATAAATTATTGAAATATAGCTCTATTAAGGGAAACCTTTTTCATACTAACAAACAACAGAACTTTCTGACAAAAAGTCTCGTTAATAGGGGTTACATTTGCAATGAATTCCAGTTTTTCACGATTACTGCTTTTTCACAGAAGCGCTACTGTGCAGACAATAGTAACAGCCAACCTAAAGAAGTAGAAAGATAAATTACCGGAGGGAACAACGATTCAAGGCAATTGTATGGTGATTAAGTTCACAGCATAAACGACCAACATGGTATTTATAAAAAGTAAAAAATCTATTTCTAACCACCTTGCCTTGCCATAAGCACAGTAGCCAAGAGTAAAAACAGCTCTGCATTCAAGCGAAAGTTTATGAAAGTCGTGGAACCAAACAGAGCCAAGGACAAAATTTTTCAGAATAATACAATCATATTTTTAGAGATTATTATATTATATATTACAATAATTATCATCATATGATTAGTGTATATTACAAAGGATTACAGTAGTTTTACAGTGGCTTACGGCTCGGTCAGGTGCGAGTTTAAAAAAGTATATGAAGTAACGGTGCGAGGAAAGGATTGAGTTGATTTTGGTTCTTTTTAAGCCGTTCAGGTAACTTAAAAGGGTAAAAGGGTCAGCTGTAATAAATCGCTTATATATATATATATATATATATATATATATATATTTATTTATTTATATATACAAATGTTAACTCATGCTTTTATTATACAAAATATACAGATTATACAAATAACATGCTTGTTAACTGCTTGTTCCGTTTTTAGAGTCCAGGTTTTCCTCAAATTCATGCAAAAAATATTAAACACATCCAAAAGCTACAAAATATAAAATACATAAAAGCTATACTTTTGTAACCGAAATTGTCTCGTCCTACGCATAGGTATAATTCATATCTTCATTTCATTCTGTTAACAAGGTGGGTTTCGTATGGTGACTGAATTGTAATAAATAAACAAAATATATGCGAGCAATTCGTAGTCTAGAATAGCAGGAGGTAGTCAGACCATCACGGAATAGTTGAAAATTTATGTACATAGTTGAAGTAAATTAAAAATATCGTTATCAGGGGGCCAGGCGGGACTTCTACCACTCTTACAATGGCTTTCATAAATTCTGCAGAAGGGATGGCAATTTTTAGAAACTGATCCGGCAAATTGCCCACATATATCATAATAAATTGGCATTTTTAGATGCTAAATAAATCTTTAATGGGTTTTTCTCCGAAATGGAACACTTTCCCCCCTCTCCCCAATCAACAGAAAGCAAGCCCTGTTCTGACTGCTTACTTTCTATCCCAGCCCTAAGAAGCTAAAATTTAGCTATCTCATGTTTTTAAACTCAGTTTATAAAAAGCCTCCACAAGCAAATTTATTCATAAATTTTATAGTCAAGTAAAAAAACTGAGTTACATGTAGCATTATATACTTATTTCCAGGTATTTAAATATATTATCCATATATACAAAATCCATATATCCATATATTTAAAAACTTATAAATTATATAATCGGAAGGACACTAATTAGGCATCCAGTAAGACCAAACGCACGTTCAATCTTCGTGAGTCTCAAACAACTAAGTGCAATGCAAATACATACAAGCAGATAGAGGAAACTCGAACTAATGACCTGTTGAACATCGAAAATAGCAAATCGGCCAGTTTGCCCATGTTTTCCACATGCAACCAGAACTTTACATTTATCGTGTAAGGATCCAGCGACTTTTCAAAAAAGGGTAGAGTTTAAAATCACCTCGATCCTTTTCATGAAAGGGCTAAAGAGGGAAACTCAAGCTTGAGTGGAATTAAGTTAAAACAGTTAATTTAACTCTACTCTACTCTACTCTACTCTACCCTTTCTTGAAAAGACCCTCGGTCAGAAAATAGGTAATGAAATGAACACAGTGAGGTAATAATCTCGATACTAATCCAACAGTGTTCACGGATACGCATACGTTCACAAGCAACGAACAAACTACAAGTTACTTATACTACTGTAGTAAGTCAGTACCTACATAAGTTGCACAATTTTGCAAAATGTTGCAATCGTGACGTGGATCTGCTTCCTCAGCACGATATGAATAAGTTTTTCCGGTTTGTCTTCAGACGACAAGGTTTTGAAGAGTTGATAAACCTGATCGATAGAAAAAAATCTTAAAAATTTGGAAATTTGTTTCCCCCGATGATTCAGTCAGGTAGCACTTCTACTAGCTGAAAACTAAGTTTCTGTTTTTCTGTATTTTTTCACATTTTCAATTTCCCAAAAGTTCTATTAAAACGCAGCATTTGACAGCAAAATATTTGAGCCAAATGAAATTTCCTATGAAGATTTGTTGCAAAGCTGTTTCCTTGGATCTTAACGCAGAATGTGGTGATTAGAGAAAATTTATTAATATTTTAATGTGTTCGTCTGTGAATTTGTACTCCACTAAAACTGACCTATGAGAAAAGTAGCCCTAGCTTTTACTACTAGTTAAATTTATGGATCCCATTACCAGAAAGAAAGAAGAAAACCATTTTCCAAATTTAATGATCGTAATAAATTTAGACAATTTTCCCTAACGGCGCTAGACTACAGCGCATCTAGACAAACACTCGCACATAAACATGGTTTAAGTCTATAACACATACACATGTAGATTATATGGATGCATCCCTACCACATCTGTTAGAAGCTGACAATAATTTTAGGTTTGAAGAAGAAAAACAACTACCATAGGTACTAGAGGGACCATATAACAAATAGAACAGAACTTGAGTGACGCCACACCAACTACTCGACCCCCCAATAACAACATTTCACCAGAATGGTTTAATGCGGAAGACATCTGGCTAAATTTCAATACACAAGAGAATCCCAGAAGAAATCTGTTCTACATATTCAGAAACTCACTCCATGCTCACGAAAGCAGAACAAACTTCTTCTTATCACAAAGTCCGGCTCTGGCAGCAATCAGACACAATCAGACATGCACTGGAGTCACAATTGAGTTGTACAAGGCTTCAGAAGTTCCTATGAATTTTGCCCCAAAACGCACATGTACAGAATTACTGAATTTTCTACAGATTTTAAGGTTAGCTCAAGTCTTTGGATGTTATACACGTTATTACACACGCACACTAGAGTAGCCAGAAAAAATATCGAGGGGGAATGCAAAATTTTTTCGGGGGGTCTGGGGGGCGGAGCACCCCAGAAGCTGAGAAAATTTTCCATTTCGTGACCTTCGTGGAATTTTTACAGAGCATTCGTTGAAATTACGATAATAGTTAAGGAGCAGTGCTTGTTCATGCACCCAAATGATGCAGAAGGTGGTCAAAGTAGACCAAATAGGGTAATTGGTACTCATTTTTCAGTGCGAAACACGTATTATAATGGTATAATACACGGGTTTCGCGCCAAAGGCGCGAAAATTTTTTGAAAAATAGGTGTTTTACACATCGCAGGAAAAAATTCCTGGGGGGCAACACAATTTCGGGGGGGGGGGAATTCCCCCCATCCCCCCCTGGCTACGCGCCTGCACACGCATATACACATACGACAGAATAAATCACGTACAATATTTTGAGAGGCATATAAAACGTCATCAAGAAACAATTAATAATATATAAAATATAATACACAGGAATAATCGTTGGAATCGAATCAAGCCAAAGATATATGTTCTCTGGGACCAGGTAGAGTTGTGCCGTTAAGAAATTTCCCGGACCGGGCCGAGCCCGGCCCTGGGCCGATTAGGCCCGGTGAAGGTCCGGCATACAAGAACAGTGTCAAAGTTAGTGTTGTTTATTAGAACTTAGACAACTCCTGGAAGCTTAAATTCGACTTTCTAATCGAGATGATTTGGAAAAATTTTGAAATATGCACAACAAAAATTAGACCGGGCCTGCCCGGGCCTCTAAGGCTCGGCAGGCCCGGTAGACCCAGCTCGGGTCGGACCTCCGCGGCTGACCGGGCCCGGGCCTACCGATCCAATAACCGGCCCGGTGCAGGCCCGGCCCGGAGCCCGATTCAAGGCCCGGGCACAACTCCCGCACCAGGTACATCGTACGCGTGTGTATATACCGTAACTGACTAACTTGGGGAAGAAGTTTTGTGAGTTACCAAGCATCCTACTACCAAGAGTACACAACACATAAGAGTATGATAGCAGGCATACTCCATGCACGGTGACCTCCTCCTCCTCCTCCGCAAATTGGACCACAGGGTGGGACCATCCCATCCCTGCAAATCGGTATGTAAACATGGTGTGTAACGGTGCCCCGACCATACCTGAACGGGAGGTCAAATTTCACTGACCCTTGTGGAAGCAAATTTGGGTACCCCTTGTGAGAGCGATTTTTCTTAGGGGTACTTTTTAAAGCGATTTTTAAGCGATTTTTTGCAATTTTTAACAAAAAACAGCGATTTTTTAGCCAAAAAGCGTTTTTTGGACGTTTTTTAGCTAAAAATAACAATTTTATGTGAAAAATTCCGGCGAAGCCGGAAAATTTTTGGAAATTTTAGTCGTAAAACCTAATTTTTGAGCAATTTTCTGACCCCTTGTGGCCAATTTTCTTACCCCTTGTGGGAGCAATTTCGCGACCCCTTGTGGGCGACTTCGCCGAGGGGGGGGGAATTTCCCCCCCCCTTGTCCACCTGTGGCCCCGACCACAATAAGTGAACGATCCTGTTCTATACGCGATAACCCTCTTCTCCGTTTGGTGGACTGGACCCAACTTGGTAGAGGAGGGTCGCCAGAAATTATATCCTCGGAACCTAACTCCCGGCGAACTCCCCACTTCGAGCTAGTACATCATTCTGCAACCACCACCCTCCAAATGGGGGCCCGACTTGAGAATAAGCTGAATCTACCGAACTAGTTTGGGGATGGGGGTTTCTCTGCAATGGCTGTTGTTGCCAGCTGACGTCACGCCACAAAGAACGAGGACCGGTTCTGGTAGTTCTTGACCTCCCCCAAACTAAATGCGAGAACTAAATACAGGTCGTACTCGGAACTCAGTGACCGTACGCAGGTGAGAGAAGCCGTCGATTACATTCATTTTCGTTGGTGTTTGTTTGTACCAAACAAGAAAGGAAGTAAAAAAAATTATCAGCGTATATTTGTAGCATTCAAGCAAAAATAATATAAAATAATCGGTCCCGAGAGCCATCATTTCCAGTTATATATCATTATCCATCTGTCTACTGCATTCGCGAATTCTAGTCACTTCACTTTGTAGTTTGTTTGTAGCACTAACGAACTCTAGAATTACCAGGGGACAGTTTCATAAAAAGCCTTCTCGAGAACTCGAGTAGTCTGTTTCAGTGACAACCTCTTCTGTATTAAAAATTGTAGGTAAAAATATATAGGCTAAATCTTATTGTGAGTTATTTAGTCACCTACGTAAATCACTGAAGTAGAAAGAAAAAATTTTCAATTGAGATTTAAAAAATTTTTAGGTCCCGAGTTGGCAAAATTTCTGATAGAAATCGACCAGAGAACTTGACTCGAGAAATTGTTCAGCATGACTTGCAAAGCTACTTTTCGGATTTCGAAAACTTCCAGCACTTGCAATACAACTTTCGTATTTCGAAAACTTCCAGCGCAGTTACGCTACTAGACTCGAGAATATTTTTATTAAACTAATCCCAAGTGTTACAAACACTGTAAAGTTTAGTACTATCGCGTAAACATTTCAGCATCCAGGATACATAACAGCCCCGCAAACTATTCGCATTATCGAGGCTAATTTTACGAAATAGTAAACAGTAACGAATAAAAAGAATCGCGTTATTCTAACCAACTGATGCGAACGAACAGTAAAATAATCTTTACTGATTCACACAATGGAGCAGATCACGTTATGTACATAAACCGTAACAACAGAAGCAGTTTACAAACATCAGAATTCAGGAATACTAAAAACAACGTCAATCGGGAAACAGAATACACATTCTAGTACCACAGCTGCTACAATAGCTACATAATTATCAAGCAGTGATATTTCTGTAACGCAATAATCCAAAATTCAGAAAGGTGCACAGTTCAATTTAAAAATAGCATTATCTATGTTTAGCGTATTTGTGTTGTGCCGATTAGGCCGTGCGTTCAAAAACGCTAATTCGACGGGTGATTCGAATCCCTGCCTTTTCAGGTTCAAAGCTTTTTAAATTACTTTGGCAAGAAACTAAATAGATGCAGTTTACCGTGGTCTCCAGCTAGCCCTTGTGTAATGCATCTGCAGTGCGAAACCGAGACAAACAGATTGTATACTCCTGACTCAAGAGCAATGAAACCGGGGATGAGCACCGGTGACCGGCACACATACAGTGCATTAGGATGGGAGAGTTCTCCGGGAGGTTACACATCACATTTTAGGTTAGCGTTATTTCAATACAAGAAATGAAATATCCGTTAAGAGAACAGTACAATCTCAATAAGGGATAAGAGACTAAACAATAACTTAAGTAAATTAAAACAAAGACGAAAACGGCCACAATTTGAAACTTCAGATTTTCGGTCGTTCTGTTCAAATATAAAGCATTTGAAACAAACTTAGAAACGTGCAAATTGAAAAGTTTACAAGAAAAGCAAAACTTTTCATTGAGCTACTAGAGGAATGGGATGGAAATCTTATAGATAGGAGAAATCAGAAAATTCTTCAATAGTTCTGAAAGAAAGGAGGATGGAACGGAAGCCCTGTGTGTATAAATAAATTCAACTCAATTCAATAAAGCACCTAAATTTTTCCAAAAGCAATTTTATTAAGTTAGACCGAAAAAATTAATTTGGAAATTTAAATTTTCATCAACTCCAGGTAAAGTAACAGGTAAAGACATAGTCTGTGTTACGTTAAGACTACAATGACAGTTTAAGTTGCTACAAACAGAATGGAATGATAAAATGGAGTCAATTTTTTTGCAACACTCTGAGGTAAGAAGCTGCAGCATAGAACAAGCAACAATAACATGTATACACTTTAAAAAGTAAGCCGATCTTGATGATGATTTGGAACATCTCAATGAACAAACACATTTGTCGGCTTAAATTCATAATTTTCTACATTTAATCTTGTTTATTCTCAGTATTCTTACAAGCCAAAATTTATTTCAATGAGATCCTAAAACATCATCATAAAGACAACTCAAAGACGTAAATATTACATACACAAACAAGATACTCAACAAATAAATATATCACAGATGGCAGCACAAAATAAGTTATAAATTTCAACTAAAACAGATCGGAATAGGACATCAAAACATTTAGAATATCTGTACTGACAGGAGAGACCAGCTATTATATATACAGAGCATACAAATTTTTCTCTGAATAGACAAAAGACTAAAAAAACTTGTACTGGATTAGGCTACAAATGAAAAGTAGCCTCCCGATTTGACCTTCTACATATTGCACATAAAAGTGAATGGCATACGATAGCACGGACATAAAACAGCCAAGCAAGGCTTATTCTGGGAATGGTCCAATAACCATCGTCAACTAATTCTCTTCTCAAAGACACCGCGGAAATTTGAACGGTAAGGGAAGTAACAATGTCCTATTCACAAAAACAAATCCAAAAACATGCTTATGCCATTCTTACTACAAAATAATTGACTACAAAAACTCCCAGAATAAGCCAAAAACACAACTTTTCTCAATGCCTAAATGGAGGGCAAACCAAAACTTTTTCATCCACATCCATGCTACGCATACTAGGATAATTTTAGCTTCAAATCCCGATTTTCCCGTGACAATGTTGATATCTCATTTCCCAGTGTTTCAAGATTTTCCTGTAAAAAATAATTTTATACGACATATTTATTACTTTCTACATGTATGTACATAGTTTTAATACTTTTATTCATTTTCCTCATTTATACGATCATGTTAGCAGGCCACTTTAAATCAAACTAAAATTGGGCGAACAGGTAGTTTTTCGAATACAACCAGCAAACATGACTACTACTAATACTACTTCAAACCACTTTCTTACTTTATAAGTGATAGATTTTAAGAGTGCATCCTCTAAAACTGCCTGCAGCTTCCGATTGATTTCTAAACTTAAATCAAGTGACATCTGAGTATCATTTACGTGATTAGTTGAAAATAAGGTTGCCATAATGCTATGACCCTTTTGCACCAAATCAGCCTGAAACAAAAGGCAAAGTGGAAATAGCTACGTTTATCTCATGGCAGATCATACCAAGTTCATTTGAGTCGAGTGCCTGTTGCTGTTGCTTAAACCTGTTGTTGTTGTTTTCCAGCATTCCCGAGTTTTTGAATTCCGTTTCAAATAAAACTCCGTTCACTACTATTTATTTGATATAGCAACCCCGACGACGACACAATGTTAAAAAGTATCAAAATAGTAGGTAATAGTAAAAGCTTATAAAACCCATTTTAACATGAAGCACAAAGGGAAATGGCATTAACTAGGCTTTTGGTAATAGTAGTGGTAATACTCAAGAACACTCAGACCTCACAGTTGCAGTAGCTAATTGCTTTCCTGACTTGATTAAGTTTAAGACTGGGCATAGCATACAGAAGAAAGTAAAACTTTCCAAACCTAGAAACGGAAATTAATATCTTTTGCCGATGCAATGCCTACATACTGAAATACTTCAGAACAAATTTAATCCGTTTCTTGTGCCCCTCCCTCTTTACGATGGCATTGGCTTCACTTCAGGGCTTCAGTGGTATCGGCATACCAAATAACAACATACATCTTCAGCAATCACGCTTCATGCCATCATTGCGTCAGAACAAGATTTAATTTAACGAAAGCTTCTCACGGACAACTTTAGCACTCAAAGTGTTAGACGAATGGATTCCAAGAGCAAATCTACATACTGACTACTGGCTTTTTCCTAGGCAAAAATTTCTGGGGGTGGGGGAAGTCTGGGGGGCGCCCCCCCCCAGGTCTGGGGGGCACTGAGTTCGGGGGGGGGGGAGAGAAAAATGTTTCAAAAATGCTTAAAAATAGCTATTTTTTGCTGCTGAGCCAAAAATTAACTATTTTTAACCTAAATTTAACCTAAAAATGCCTAAAAATCCGGCGACGCCGGTAAAGTTTTTCAAAAGTTACCCTCAAAACCCTATTTTTCCGGGCACTTTAGAGTTGGAGGGGAAGGCTCGAATCTTGGGGGGGGGGGCGACCCAAATCTGGGGGGACCGATTTCTGGGGGGGGGGCCCCCAACCCCCCCCCACCCCTGTAGGAAAAAGCCAGGACTATATACGTACAGGAGTGGTCATGGACTGTTATGACAGACCGAACGAAGATGGGTACCTCTTTTAGCAATAAATTTTGACTTGAAATATCGATCAGAACAGAAGGACATTTTCCACTTAATTTACGTTGATAAATTTAAGCCAACCTTTACCCTTGTTATCAGTAATCGGCAATTTCTCGATAAAAACCTATTTTATGAGTAGACGTAGCCTTGGTGGTCAATCCCCCAGTCCCACAAAATGTCTTACGCACCTAACCCTCCTTAGAATAAGCCCGGACAGGTGTATCCCCCCTTTCAGCTGTCAGACTGGTAAGTACGTAGCTATTGTTTTACTATGGAAAGGAAGTTTGCATTAATTGGAGAACAAGAAAACACGACAACATCAAAGTGCAGCACAACACTGAAGCTACCTCATCCAGTAAACCGGCAAGCTAAAATAGAAGGATACAACCTGTCTAAAAATAGCATGCCTAACAAAGCACACTAAAGAGTACGAACATCAGGGGACAACAACTTTGGCCAAACCATAATTTTAACTGATTGAAAATTAAAATAACACTAATGAATGAATGAAAACTAACTAAAAATAATCTGATTGAAAGCCCTGATGAGTCCCTCAATCGGGTTGGTCGGGCATAACAAGGCGACCCATATATGAAAGTTCACCTTCACGTAATATGTATCATTTGTATCAAATATGTTTGCACTTGCCTCTTCGGTTATGTGTAGATTATAATTATATAACTGCTTAATTTTATGGCTTATTTTCAGTTTGGTTTATTTGATTTTATTGCTTTCACCTTATGTCGGTACCTATGGATATGAGAAGTGAAGATGGATATGCTACGGCAGATAACGATCGCAGCGGCTCAGATGAAACTGTGCTCAAATATGAGACTTAGGTCTTTAAAAGTGCGTTTATTCGAATTTTATGTACTTTTATTTAATCTTAGCTTGCTTTTGGTTTTTCTCTTTTTCCCTTTTTGGGAGAAAATTCCCTAAAACCTAAAACTCCAGATTTCGACAACCTTCAACCGTTGGCCCATCCTTCCGCCCTAAATCCGCAGATTTTCGTTTTCAAAATGTCCTGATTCAGCTTGTAAACACAGTAGGCTAAGCAACTCAATAACGAATCCAACTTTTCAATTATGACTGATGATAGATCGCAGACATCCTACTTTCAAATAATCATCATAACAGGGGCCTCTTCACTCTTCAGTGCCACAAAATTAAGGCAAACTATCCTCCGTTTACTTCAGTCACCCCTATATTTAGCTTAGTTAGTTTAAAATCCTTTACCTTGCTCAGATCCACCTCTCGACTAGTCAATGCACCAGTTTCATCCCGCAAAGCATAATACTGAATGATTCTGGAAAACAGAAAGATAAAGGCTAGCTATATAACAAGTCAACATTTTAATTCTTTGTTAACTAAGCTCTTTATTGCTGTAATCAAGAGTATACAATGTGTAAGAGTGGGAAGCTTGGCTCTTCCTAATCGAAATGGCTTGCGAGATGCTTGGCACCATTAAGGCCGAAATCTCGGGGGATTACCACATACCATTGTTCACCGTGTATTTGCGATTGAACTAACACGCATCTGATTGGCTAATCTCTACCTTATGTCAAATTTACGTGTATAAGATGACCCTCCGAGATCTGGGGCCAGTGTTATCAAGCATCTCAACCCGGGTTGAAACGTCAACCCGGGTTGAGTTTGGGGTTGAAAATGTCAACCCAATGTTATCAAAATTGGGTTGAATAAACCCGGGTTGGAATAGCGGGGTTGGGGTTGAGATTTAGGTTGAGTTCTAACCCAGTGTTATCATTAAATTTGGGTTGGTTTTCGGGTCGAAATCGCAGAATCTCAACCCTCCTCAGCTAGGAGGGTTGAGATTTCAACCCGGGTTGAGATAACGGATATCCAGCCTTTCGTTCTAGTTTTATCAATTTGCCATAGCTGACAAATGGAACTAGGAATTGTCGAATTTTAAAAAACTAAAGAAAGATCATTCAATACTTCGTGAATCATGGCATGAAGAAATCAAAACAAAAATGCAGGATTGAAATAAAATGAAGAGCCCGTTTATCCAGTCTTTTCCATAAATTTGTTTCGCCATTTTTGTGGTCGCAATGAGTGTTTTATTTGCCACTATATCAGCGCATGATAAACTAAAGAGTTTTGCATAATTATCGCTACAAATGTAAGTTGCGTTTATAGTAATTTTCCGTTACACGCCTTCAATTTCAGCAGCAGTTGGAACAGCAGCATTCTTCTCGCCAAGGCCCTTTTTGGGTTGAAACCTGGGTTCAAATCGGGGTTGAAACCGCTCAACCCGGGTTAAGTTAACCCAACCCCAAAAATGTTTGATAACATTGGCTTGAGCAGCGGGGTTTAGCCAACCCGAAAATTTCAGGGTTGAACCCAAAAATGGGTTCAACCCGGGTTGAACTCAACCCGATTTTGATAACATTGGCCCCTGGGAGGAGGTCCAGCTTAGCGTTGTTAAGCGTGTGTTTATATGCGAGGAAACTGAAATGCGGTGATGAGGGCTACGGTAGCACACGCTCGGATCACATTATTCACTTAAATTTGACATAAGGTTGACGATTAGCCAATCAGATGCGTGTTAGTTCAAACGCATATAAACACACGGTGACTAATGGTAAGTGGTATTCCCCCCGAGATTTCGGCCTTAAGGGGGGCTACTAAAAGTTTGCCCCGACTTTCTCCGATTGGCCTACTTTTTGGCGAGGATGTAGAGCATGGGTGTGGTCAAAAAAATATCGGGTACTGAGATCCTAGCTGCCTTCCAGCCATATGCAGCCGTCGCGTTTATGTGCCCGAACCCCATTTTTCGCAACTACCATCATAATTAATTAAAAATTTCTACTGACTGCTAGGCCCAAGCTTCAAAGCTACCATTCGCCAATATGATTTGGCACATATGTCCCTACCTGCAGAAAAATACTAGATGTCTGTATCTTATCTGCATCTAAGGGAATTACTCTTCAAAGTTGAAGTTTCGGTAAACATTCAAAAATTTTTGGCTAACTGTAGAGAGTCCGTGGTAAAGTCCCTTTGATAGTGGATTATATGTGTGGTAGTAGAAGATAATCTATAGCGTAGCTTGGATAGGTACAAAGCTCAGTATAAAGAGCAACTCACTTGGC
>JASAND010019684.1:0-11173 GCA_030248195.1 Trissonchulus latispiculum | reverse complement strand
TTCAACAGACTCAACAAACTCAACAGACTCTACACCCTCTACAGACTCAACAGGCTCAACAAGTTCAACAGACTGAACACTCTCAACAGACTCTCCACCATCTACAGACTCAACAGACTCTACACTCTGAACAGAGTCTACACCATCTACAGACTCAACACACTCTACACCATCTACAGACTCTACACACTCAACAGACCCTACACCATCTACAGACTCCACAGACTCAACAAGTTCAACAGACTACTCAACAAACTCAACAGATTCTGCACCCTCTACAGACTCAACAGGCTCAACAAGTTCAACAGACTCAACAGGCTCAACAAGTTCAACAGACTCAACAAACTCAACAGACTCTACACCATCTACACCTGTTGAGTCTGTAGAGTGTGTTGAGTTTGTAGATGGTGTTGAGTCTGTTGAGTCAGTAGATGGTGTGGAGTCTGTTGAGTCTGTAGATGGTGTAGAGTCTGTTGAGTGTGTAGAATCTGTTGATCTTCTTGAGTCTGTTGAACTTGTTGAACCTGTTGAGTCTGTAGAGTGTGTTGAGTTTGTAGATGGTGTTGAGTCTGTTGAGTCTGTAGATGGTGTTGAGTCTGTTGAGTCTGTAGATGGTGTAGAGTCTGTTGAGTGTGTTGAACTTGTTGAATCTGTTGAGTCTATAGAGGGTGTTGAGTGTGTTGAGCCTGTTGAATCAATAGAGGCTGTTGAACGTGTTGAATCTGTAGAGTCTGTTGAACTTGCTCGTCCACTTCGCTTTTGAACTTGTTTGGCCACGTTGCTTTTGAACTGTTCCAGTTTATGAGCCGTTGAACTTGTTAATTCTGTCTCATCTGTTTACTTTTTTTGCTGTTGGTTGACTCTACTTATTGTTGGTCTTTTGAGTTCGTTGAGTGTCAGCTCACGAGACCTTAGGTCATCCCAGTTATCAAATTTGATGGAAACTATAGGTGCTTTCGGTATGAGAATACGTTGTTAGCTGTGTTGATAGGAAATATACATATCGATTCCGGGTTTCCAGGAATCAAGCCACAGTTGGTTTTGTGTTTGTGGTCGGCATATGCAGAGCGTACCTTCTCGCCTCTGGGAGGCTTGGCTTCCTCGTGAAGTTCAGTGAAGCTTTCCTTTTAACCATTATACAATAACTCAGTTAAAATATTTTAAATAAGAATATTTCAGTATGCACAACATAGACAGAGAGATCTTTTTAACCCTCCTCATCTATTGCTTTATAGCATTGTTGGTTAACGATAGTTTAAAAATTTCAGTAGTTAATTATATTAGCAAACAAAAAACAAACAAACAAGCAAACTCCTTTATTTCTAAAGTAAAGAAATGCAGCATACAATACTTATCTTATAAATATTGCTTTAAATCTTAATCTTAAATTATAAAGTTTGAGAAGCAAACGGAAAAGCAGTGGAAGCAGAGTGTGTACAGATTGGAACGCCCTGAAAATGGGACCAACTGCTTCCAGTACAAAATCATCCATTAGTTATGGTCTAAGACAGAGTGGAGCTAAATGGAGCACTGAATCTAACCTTCCAACTGTACAAGTCTATCTTCATCAGCTTGTGACAAAAGTCCAAAATTTTGGGGCTTCTGTAATGTCAGAAAAGGCCATGCACAACAGCTGTTCCTCCAACATGCCGTATTTTGGAGCGAAGCACAACTAGAGGTTTCCGCAGTAGAATTCATGGGGATGGCATCCTTATCAGTTCTGGACGACTTCAAGCCATTTCTTTTATGTGACTCACATAAAGGCTTTGCTCATACAGTTGCGAAAAGCTGCAATCTCCATCGTGCTTTACAAATTGCAGCAAACAGCCAAACAGCGAATGAAATTTCAGACGCCGATTCCCGCATCTATATAAAACTTTACACCATAATGACACTTGAGGCTTCTATGAAACCGTTGATGTTTTAGTGTTGGGGATATGCTACTCTGCTTGCAAACTTTATTAAAGTTCCTGGGTTAGCAAGTTGACTTACGCTCAATGTTCAGGGAAGCTTCCAGTTAAAAGATATGTGTCCTAGTTTAGAATGCCGCCAAATTTTCTCCTCCCCGTAGCCTTAAAAGCCAAGGAAAAATACCACCAACATCAACAAAATTTGTTAGGTGAATAAAAATCAGCCAAGACCCGTAGCCAGGATGATCCCACTACCATTTTACAAAATGTCCGATGATGAAAACGGACATCCCGAGCCTGTTGAGCTGGGAACTGGAACCAAGTTCAGCAAAGAGGCCAAAATTTTGGCACCTCCCGACTGGAGGTACGGAAAAGGATTCATGTCTGATCCTCGTCCGCACAATTTTATGTTTTACAAACTTGAAGAAAACGACGTTTTGCCTTCAATATGCACTTGTGACGAAAATAAAAAATAAGGAGTTTAGCATTGCATTCTGAAAGCTTCAGAAATTTGGTTTAGTGTTCTTCAAAAGAATCTCTGAAGAATATCAGGAGAAAGAATTTCAAGGAAAAGATGTAGAAAGAATTTTGAAGAAATAAAAGTGAAACCATAAACCGTGCAACCGCTCTTAGTAGAAAAACAAACACAAAAAGTGATAGTGAAAAACTATACCAGCACCGACAGTTACAACTGCTATACCGAGGTAGCGGGCACCCTGACGAAAGAATAAAGGAAATATAATCAAACCGAACCCCAATTTTGAAATTTAGTCCCAACGGCTCCCTCCCTGCAAATCACAACCAATATAACAGAACCCGAAAGAAAATCAATCACCAAAACACTGATTGAACAACAACAAAAATCACACAAAATAGGGTTGGGGGAGAGCGTCACGGGTGTGCAAAGGAGGGGACACTAGCGGTTTTCTCCCCAGCACCGCAAACAGTTGCTGTTACATTCATAACGTCTTTCGTCCAAAAGTCCATACAGCCGGATCCTACCAAGGCAAACCGTAGCAGACCTCACGAGGCTTCCTGACCAGGGCCGCCAAGGCCAAACTCAACCCAAACCGGAACACAAAGTTCTGCGGGACCGGAACCAGGCACAAATGATGGCCAAACAAGCCGCGCACCGCTTGACCCGGCACCCCAACGGCGGGAGGCAGACCAAGAACACCAGACCCAAGTCCAGGAGCCAGTTGACAGGCTCCAGAGGTAGAGACCCGTCAAGACCCCCAAAGGCCTTGACAAACCAAAGGCCAAACCTGGCCAACACAATCCAAGATGGTAGACACAAGACAACAGGGCCTACCAACAAAGTCAAACGCAAGGCCCAGGAAGCCAGGGGCACAAGGCGCCGACGAAGATGGCAACCGACCGCAGAGGCAGAACACCCCCACAAGCACGGCAACCAAACAACTGGAAGCAGGACACTTCCAAAGTCACAAGGGCGGCCAGGCAGGCCACGAGCACAAGGCGCCCAACCAGATAGCAGTCGCATGAAACACAGTGCGCCAAAAAGTCCATTCAATAAGAACGACCAACCAGGCCGAACCCAATCCGTCGGCCAACAGACCAACCAACAAAAGCTAGAACATTGCCAACCCAACCGTCCAGAGGCCTGCTACGTAGTAGGACCAGTAGAAAACCCGGCACCAGCACCCACCGACCGGACGACATGGCGGTAGTGCACCGCGCCAGACCCGCGCACAAAAGCACATGGAGGGTAAAATCCATTCCCGAGCCAGCCAACACTAATCCTGGGGAGCACACCCCGGAAGTTCATATCCACACACAAAGCCAGTGACACAACCCATTACTTCACCATCACTCACCTACGATCCACTACCTTTTCTCCTGGTAGGATCCGGCTGTATGGACTTTTGGACGAAAGACGTTATGGATGTAACAGCAACTGTTTGCGGTGCTGGGGAGAAAACCGCCAGTGTCCCTCCTTTGCACACCCGTGACGCTCTCCCCCAACCCTATTTTGTGTGATTTTTGTTGTTGCTCAATCAGTGTTTTGGTAATTGATTTTCTTTCGGGTTCTATTATATTGGTTGTGATTTGCAGGGAGGGAGCCGTTTGGACTAAATTTCAAAATTGGGGTTCGGTTTGACTATATTTCCTTTATTCTTTCGTCAGGGTGCCTGCTACCTCGATATAGCAGTTGTAACTGTCGGTGCTTGTATAGTTTTTCACTATAACTTTTTGTGTTTGTTTTTCTACTAAGAGCGGTTTGCACGGTTTATGGTTTCAATTTTATTTCTTCAAAATTCTTTCTACTTCTTTTCCTTGAAATTCTTTCTCCTGAAATTCTTCAGAGATTCGTCTGAAGAACACTAAACCAAATTTCTGAAGCTTTCAGATTGCAATCCTAAACTCCATATTTTTTATTTTCGTCACAAGTGCATATAGAAAGCAAAACGTCGTTTTCTTCAAGTTTGTAAAACATAAAACTGTGCGCACGAGGATCAGACATGAATCCTTTTCCGTACCTCCAGTCGGGAGGTGCCAAAATTTTGGCCTCTTTGCTGAACTTGGCTCCAGTTCCCAGCTCAACAGACTCGGGATGTCCGTTTTCATCATCGGTCATTTTGTAAAATGGTAGTGGGATCATCCTGGCTACGGATCTTGGCTGATTTTTATTCACCTAACAAATTTTGTTGATGTTGATGGTATTTTGGTTTTAAGGCTACGGGGAGGAGAAAATTTGGCGGCATTCTAAACTAGGACACATCTCTTTTAACTGGAAGCTTCCCTTAACATTGAGCGTAAGTCACAGCTTGCTAACTTGCTAACCCAAGAACTTTAATAAAGTTTGCAAGCAGAGTAGCATATCCCCAACACTAAAACATCAACGGTTTCATAGAAGACTCAAGTGTCATTATGGTGTAAAGTTTTATATAGATTCGGGAATCGGCGTCTGAAATTTCATCCGCTGTTTGGCTGTTTGCTGCAATTTGTAAAGCACGATGGAGATTGCAGCTTTTCGCAACTGTATGAGCAAAGCCTTTATGTGAGTCACATAAAAGAAATGGCTTGAAGTCGTCCAGAACTGATAAGGATGCCATCCCCATGAATTCTACTGCGCAAACCTCTAGTTGTGCTTCGCTCCAAAATACGGCATGTCGGAGGAGCAGCTGTTGTGCATGGCCTTTTCTGACAATACTGAAGCCCCAAAATTTTGGACTTTTGTCACAAGCTGATGAAGATAGACTTGTACAGTTGGAAGGTTAGATTCAGTGCTCCATTTAGCTCCACTCTGTCTTAGACCATAACTAATGGATGATTTTGTACTGGAAGCAGTTGGTCCCATTTTCAGGGCGTTCCAATCTGTACACACTCTGCTTCCACTGCTTTTCCGTTTGCTTCTCAAACTTTATAATTTAAGATTAAGATTTAAAGCAATATTTATAAGATAAGTATTGTATGCTGCATTTCTTTACTTTAGAAATAAAGGAGTTTGCTTGTTTGTTTGTTTTTGTTTGCTAATATAATTAACTACTGAAATTTTTAAACTATTGTTAACCAACAATACTATAAAGCAATAGATGAGGAGGGTTAAAAAGATCTCTCTGTCTATGTTGTGCATACTGAAATATTCTTATTTAAAATATTTTAACTGAGTTATTGTATAATGGTTAAAAGGAAAGCTTCACTGAACTTCACGAGGAAGCCAAGCCTCCCAGAGGCGAGAAGGTACGCTCTGCATATGCCGACCACAAACACAAAACCAACTGTGGCTTGATTCCTGGAAACCCGGAATCGATATGTATATTTCCTATCAACACAGCTAACAACGTATTCTCATACCGAAAGCACCTATAGTTTCCATCAAATTTGATAACTGGGATGACCTAAGGTCTCGTGAGCTGACACTCAACGAACTCAAAAGACCAACAATAAGTAGAGTCAACCAACAGCAAAAAAAGTAAACAGATGAGGCAGAATTAACAAGTTCAACGGCTCATAAATTGGAACAGTTCAAAAGCAACGTGGCCAAACAAGTTCAAAAGCGAAGTGGACGAGCAAGTTCAACAGACTCTACAGATTCAACACGTTCAACAGCCTCTATTGATTCAACAGGCTCAACACACTCAACACCCTCTATAGACTCAACAGATTCAACAGGTTCAACAGATTCAACAGACTCTACACCATCTACAGACTCAACAGACTCAACACCATCTACAGACTCAACAGACTCAACACCATCTACAAACTCAACACACTCCACAGACTCAACAGATTCAACAAGTTCAACAGACTCAAGAAGATCAACAGATTCTACACACTCAACAGACTCTACACCATCTACAGACTCAACAGACTCCACACCATCTACTGACTCAACAGACTCAACACCATCTACAAACTCAACACACTCTACAGACTCAACAGGTGTAGATGGTGTAGAGTCTGTTGAGTTTGTTGAGTCTGTTGAACTTGTTGAGCCTGTTGAGTCTGTTGAACTTGTTGAGCCTGTTGAGTCTGTAGAGGGTGCAGAGTCTGTTGAGTTTGTTGAGTAGTCTGTTGAACTTGTTGAGTCTGTAGAGTCTGTAGATGGTGTAGGGTCTGTTGAGTGTGTAGAGTCTGTAGATGGTGTAGAGTCTGTTGAGTCTGTAGATGGTGTAGACTCTGTTGAGAGTGTAGAGTCTGTTGAGTCTGTAGATGGTGGAGAGTCTGTTGAGAGTGTTGAGTCTGTTGAACTTGTTGAGCCTGTTGAGTCTGTAGAGGGTGTAGAGTCTGTTGAGTTTGTTGAGTCTGTTGAACTTGTTGAGCCTGTTGAGTCTGTAGAGGGTGTAGAGTCTGTTGAGTTTGTTGAGTCTGTTATTCTTGTTGAGTCTGTTGAGTCTGTAGATGGTGTAGAGTCCGTTGGGAGTGTTGTCTGCAGATGGTGTAGAGTCTGTTGAGAGTCTAGTTTGTAGATACTGTTCAGTCTGTTGAGTGTGTTGAACTTGTTCAGTCTGCTGGGTCTGTAGATGGTGTAGAGTCTGCTGAGTGTGTAGAGTCTGTTGAGAGTGTAGAGTCTGTTGAACATGTTGAGCCTGTTGAGTCGGTAGAAGGTGTAGAATCTGTTGAGAAAATATTAGCATGCTTAAAAGCTAAGTCAAAGGCAAAATCACTATACTCAGTTTGCTGCACACAATAGTTAAAGCCATGCGCAGAAGTGAAAATACGGACATGTGATTGTTTCTGTCTCTCCGAGCATAGTCCAGTGATGAGAGAGAGTCGACAATTTTCCAAATTTCTGTAATATCTCAAAGTTCTAAAGCGAATGCGTGTTGTAGGTTTTGATTATAAATTCACATATCGATTCCGAAAGCAGCTGGGGGTGGCAACATGGGAAAACCTATAAGTATAAATAATTTTTTTGGAATTGGCATTTTTTAGTATATATAACACTACGTTATTCGTATGTCACTTGAAAAATTTTGCTGGTATCTTGTGGGTATCGGCTTGCTATTCAGCAACTCTGTACGCCAAATGGTTATGCCGGTTCAAACGGTCAGGCTTGTCAAGACACGACAGATCCACCACTAAGCACATCCAGCGAAAATCAAGCCGGCAGCAAGTGCCAGTAAGCAAGGCCTGAAAATCTTGGATTGCTGGATTCAGCTCAGAATAAACATTAAGCTTGCTCTATTTTTACAGCAAGTCACATAAGCTTCATGTATGCTGTACGGAAAGTACTGTACAATTGTACAGCAAGTGCGCAACCGATAAGTTTGTCCGTGACTGCCAAGTGCCACCATAGTGTTGGCTAAGGATGCAGCCATCTGTCACTAGGATTAAGCAAGTCGTTGCACTCAGATTTGTGTTTACGGTGCAGTTGAGTGTCAGTTTCACGCTTCAGGAGACCTTGAATTACAAGGCAATTGGGCAATCCTGGACCTGACATTGGCTTTCCTCCAAGTCCTACTTTGATCTGGAAACAAACAAGCGGATTGCAATAAGCTCTCAGCTTTTCACAATTCCACTTCGGCTCTGCAAGAGACATGTTTCCTGACTAGCAAAATAATACGGTGAAGAGATATTAATACTAATCTTTTTGTAAACAACTTGACCTATTGCAGGATAATAGAAAGTCGGATGGCGCATCAAAAATCACTAGTCTTTGAAGGTTTTTAGGGGACATCAGCTTTCAACAAGCATTTGAATACGTAACAAAATGGAGACAATGGAGGGAGGAAAACAAGTATGCCCCTAAGAGGTGCATTATTCCACTGTTGAGCTACTGAGCTATCCCAAATAAAATTTTCTCGGTTATAATTTCCCAATCTGCTTAGTCCGCCATCTATTCTTAAGTAAAAGGTTCATTTAAGAGAGGCTTCTATGTAGACAGCATCAAATGTTGGGCCATAAACAAGATGACCCCTAAAAGGGGTAGAGTTCTGTAACTGAGCAAGACAAATATACAGATGGCAATTCCAGCATAATAATGGCAATGCCGTAACAACTAGAATTTGTCTTCTCCCCACACCTCACGAAGCGTTCTGCAAACTGTATGTAGGTTAAGTAAGCTCGCTTGAAATTGATAATACCTAAATACCTGATCGAATTATTTAATGATGTGATTTTGAATGTTGTGTGTGACACTAAATATTATGGTAGTAGTAAGAAATTGCAAAAGCTGGCCCCTCAGCCTCAGCTAAATCCCATTAATCCCCCTAATCAACCCCGCTGAGGGGCCAGCTCTAGCAATTTGTTTTCGGTGGATTGGGATTTATTTTTAGGGATTGTGGGGTTAATCCCTCCTACCTATGTTTTGGGATAAAAAGTAAGTATAGTCGCCACTTTTTGGGGCTACTGAGAGTAAGTGTTCGGTTGGGATTAATTCTCGGCTCAATATATGTTTTTGGGATAAAATATAACATTATTTTGTACCATATAGCCTAGAGATATCGGGCTATACATACATAATTCATTATACTCAATCGCAATGGTAAATGCCAAGCAATGCCAAAAAAGCAAAACACCGCAAGCAATATAAATTTGTTGGAAATGTTTAAACAAGTTAAAAATACAATTTTTCAGTTGGATCTTTGGTACTTAGTTATTGCTTCCACCTCGACGGGCACGGCCTTGTCCTCTCCCTGCATGAGCTCGCCAGAAAAAAGGAAAATTATCCAAGACCATAGAAACCACGACCCCGTCCGTCCATCCTGAACGTTCTGCTACACTTTTGCATTCATTCAAGAAGGCTTGTCGAAAGAAATGATGAACTGGACGGTTGAATCGCTGGGCCATAGAAATCCTCAATGAAAGAAAAATCTTCAACCTCATCGTAATACACAGCTGGCAACTGGGGGTTTGTGGTCTGAAAGAAAATTAACATAGCAATGTTCATGTACCATCGCATTAATAGTATTTTAAGAAAAAGTTTGATAAAAATGATGAGAATCAGCTTTAGATAACACGTCATGCTTCTGTATGAATAAGTTGTAAATACGGTTTTTTCAATTTCGAAGATTTAGGACAATTGAATGAAGCATAATTGTATCATATCAGATTTACGAAATTTACAAGGTTAGAATGGTTATGTAGCCAAAGACAGCTAGAGTCTGCAAAGTCGCATTATAGTACTAGATGCATTTCAGATGCATGGTGTAGTGATAAATTAAAATACCTGGGGATAAAACGGTACTCACGTTTAGTCTAATTATTGTTCCGTCTGACATCAAATACGATTCAATGGGGCCATTGCACTGAGGGCATGTAGCACGCCGGTTACCCCATCCGTTGATACATTCAGGGTGAAATCGGTGAATGCAGCCTTCTAATGTAGCCGATTCTTGAACGTTTACCTTAAACAAGCATACACCGCATTCAGTTGTGGTCACACTGGAAAGTTCAGGTTGATCATTGGCATTCGCCCCAGAAGATTCAGTATTCGCACTAGTTTTCATGAGTTGCATTTTGAGTGGTATAGTCCGGAGCCGAATTGGACGGTCCTGGTTGATCAGATATGTTGCAGCTGACCACATTCCGTTCAGTATTCATACGATTTCCGTGCGTAGGATTTCGATCGCGAAGATTGGTATAGTTTGGGGTCGCAGAAACAAGTTCAGTTTGGCCTGATGGATCCGCAGTACAGGAGGTCGGTTCAGGATTCATAGTGTTTTCGTGTATAGCATTTCGGTACTGCAGATTGGCAAAGTGCATGGGGAACACCGGCGAAGCGTCCCCGTCGTCGTCTGAATCCAATGACTGGGAATTTGCCATCGGTGTTATGACAACGGAGGAGGGACGGGCCACTTGTAAATCATGATAAGATGGAGCTGTAGTGTTTTCAGAGCTTGAGGACTCAGACTGATTTGAAGATTGTTCTATATGTTGTCCAGACTTAGAGTGAATATTCTGATCCATGGTCGATGATGATGGAAAATGAAGCCTTGAAAAATCCAGTGGTCCGGCAAAGTTGACATTACCAGAGGATTGTTGGACATTTTCCGTCGAAGTTATCTATACGCGTCGGGTCCCCATTGAACAAAGACGACAGAGTCAAGTCGTTCAACGACCTGCCCATATTATCAACATTATTGGATGATTCGGCAGTAGTGTTCGAGTATCCAGAATTTGGAACAGATAAACCACCTGAATTTCTTGCTACCTGTTCTCTGTTAATAGAAACAGAAAAGGTAGATCCACTGGGAACATCCAGATTCACCGTGAAAAGAAATTTATCATCATTAACAAAATCTGATGGTATTATTAGAGCAAGAAAAAATAGCGAACAGGAAAGCATGTTTCAAATAAAATCTAAATTTACAAACAGGCATATAATAATTTACGCATTCATGTACCTTAAACTACAAATTTAAAAGTGCTACTGATAATTTTTAATAATTGTGAGCTTTTACGCAGTTTTTCTAAAAATATATAACGGAAGATCAAATAACAAAGCTCGAGCTTAGACCAAAAAATAAATTAGAGTTAATAGACAATTTGTTGAGTAATAGACAACACAAAATATTAAATGTCATAACATTTATGCTAGCATCAAAACATTGATTCTAGCCCACTAATAAAATTTACAAAAATTGCAAATTTTTGCAAAACATCTTTGCTGCTTATCTGAAACACCGATGTCAAGTGGTACTAGTTGTCCAGTGGGGTACGTAACAACTTTTCTGTCTGCGTGGGGTAAAAAGTTTCCTGGTACAGGAACATTCTTTTCTTGTTTTTTTGGAAACAACTGCAGTCAATTAGTGATTAGTTGTCGCCTTTTGGAAGGAGTGCGAACGTTTTCCGTACGA
>JASAND010019683.1:0-12307 GCA_030248195.1 Trissonchulus latispiculum | reverse complement strand
TTAAACTGCCTTATGATGGCACATTTTCAGAGGAAGCACAAAAAATGGTCAAAAACTTTTTGTCTCCGATTTGGTTGAAAAGTCGGTCCTAGGGTAATTCGGGGACGCAGATTCGAAATCTGCAATCGAAATTTTTCTGCAGCTTTTGTGAATCTCGAGATATGGTCAAAAGTTACACTGTTGGAGACCCGCAAAAGTGAGCAAACTGCCCAGAAACGCCTAATATCTGTGTTTTTTGAACTCGTTAGTCAAGTTTAGTCGGTGGATTTTGCTAGGATATCCTTTCTAAAGAAGTGTCAAGTAACTTGTGGCAATGTTTAATCGGAAATTCTTTATCTCAACTGCCTTTTTATGGGCAACCATTTTTGACAAGTGTCAAAAATGGTCCTTTTTGACCAAATCGGAGAGAAAAAGTTTTCGACCATTTTTGACACCTTCCTGAATTCCCTAAAAAGGCAGTTGGGATAAAGAATTTCCGATTAAATATTGCCACAAGTTACATGACACTTCTTTTTAAAGGGTGTCCTAGCAAATCCACCGGCTAAACTTGACAAACGAGTTCAAAAAACACAGATATTACGCGTTTCTGGGCAGTTTGCTCACTTTTGCGGTCTCCAACAGTGTAACTTTTGGCCATACCTCGAAATTCACAAAAGCTACAAAAATTTCGTTTGCAGATTTGGAATCTGCGTCCCCGAATTACCCTAGGACCGACTTTTTAACCAAATCGGAGACAAAAAGTTTTTGACCATTTTTGACACCTTCCTCTGAAAATGGTTGCCCATAAAAAGGCAGTTGGGATAAATAATTTTCGATTAAATATTGCCACAAGTTACTTGACACTTCTTTTGAAAGGATATCTTAGCAAATCCACCGACTAAACTTGACTAACGAGTTCAAAAAACACAGATATTAGGCGTTTCTGGGCAGTTTGCTCACTTTTGCGGTCTCCAACAGTGTAACTTTTGACCATATCTCGAGATTTACAAAAGCTAGAAAAATTTCGATTGCAGATTTCGAATCTGCGTCCCCGAATTACCCTAGGACTGACTTTTCAACCAAATCGGAGACAAAAAGTTTTCGACCATTTTTGAGAATCGCCTTGGTCCCCCCTTACGATTTTAAAAAATTAAATTCCCTGCCCTGGTCGACTGGGTGGGTCTAGAGCGATGAAATTAAAATGGGCCAGGTTTGGGACCAACCCCCACATACCCACCAAATTTCAGCTCCGGGCGTTGAGCCTAGCTTGAGTTAATAGGGGGGGACAAGAAGAATAATAATAATAATAATAATAATAATAACACGACGAGAATAAGGGTTTGCCCTTTTCCTTCGAAAGTAGCGGCAAACCAATAATAACACGACGAGAATAAGGGTTTGCCCTTTTCCTTCGGAAGTAGCGGCAAACCAATAACTAGCGCTACTGCAAGAATGTGTTGCCCACGACACATTCCTTTGGGGTATAAATTTTGCTAGACACCTTTTAGGCTGTTTCTGTTCATGAAATCTGTCCCAGGACTCAAAGAGCTTTCAATTAAGTACCATATTGCCCCTGTTTCACCGAATTTTTGAAAATCCGGTTTTTTCGGGAAATTCCGGATTTTCCAATCTGCGGCCATAACTTTCGCTAGAAATATTTCCGGAAAACGTGGTAATGATAAAAATTACCCAGCTCGACGAGCTCTTTCATTTAGGTACCATATCGACCACTTTTGGAGAAATTTTTCAAAATCCGGAATTTTCCGGGTCGAATATCTCGAAATCCGAACATTTTCCGGAAATTTCGATTTCAGTTTCGAAATCAGCGTGGTCGAGTTACCCTATGACCAACTTTTGAGCGAAATCGGAGACAAAAAATTTTTGACCAAATTTTGGATTTTGAAATTTCGCCTTGGTCCCCCCTTACCAACCGAAAAATTCCGGGATTCGCCATTCCCGGAATCCGGAAGGTATCGGCGCCATCTTGCTTCCCGGAGATGTCCTAGTCAAGGGCTTCAAAATAAGGTATCAACCACCCCTGTACTCCTTCCCAATCTCGAGATCTAGGGGGGGGGACAGACGGATAATAATAATAATAATAATAACTAGCGCTACTGCAAGAATGTGTTGCCCACAACAGGTTTTTCTGTTTATTTTCTGCCATAACTTTCGCTAGACTCATTTTCATAAAATGTCGCAAGAATGAAAGTTGTTCAGCTTGACGAGCTCTTTCGTTTGATTACCATATCGACCACTTTTGGAGAAATTTTTCAAAATCCGGAATTTTCCGGAGCGAATATCTCGAAATCCGGAAATTTTCCGGAAATTTCGATTCCAGTTTCGAAATCAGCGTGGTCGAATTACCCTATGACCAACATTTGAGGGAAATCGGAGACAAAAATTTTTAAGTACAAAATCCGGGTTTTCGTGAAATCCCGGGTTTTCAGTTTTTCGGTCATAACTTTCGCCAGACGCATTTTTATAAAATGTCGCAAGAAGGAAAGTTGTTCAGCTTGACGAGCTCTTTCGTTTGATTACCATATCGACCACTTTTGGAGAAATTTTTCAAAATCCGGAATTTTCCGGAGCGAATATCTCGAAATCCGGAAATTTTCCGGAAATTTCGATTTCAGTTTCGAAATCAGCGTGGTCGAGTTACCCTATGACCAACTTTTGAGCGAAATCGGAGACAAAAAATTTTTGACCAAATTTTGGATTTTGAAATTTCGCCTTGGTCCCCCCTTACCATTCGAAAAATTCCGGGATTCGCCATTCCCGGAATTCGGAAGGTATCGGACTGCCCAACTGAGGATCCAATGTCCTAGTCAAGGGCTTCAAAATGAGGTATCAACCACCCCTGTACCACTTCCCAATCTCGAGATCTAGGGGGGGGGACAGACGGATAATAATAATAATAATAATAACTAGCGCTACTGCAAGAATGTGTTGCCCACAACACATTCCTTTGGGGTATAAATTTTACTAGATACCTTTTAAGCTGTTTCTGTTCAGGAAATCTGTCCCAGGACTCAAAGAGCTTTCAACTAAGCACCATATTGCCCATGTTTCAACGAATTTTTGAAAATCCGGATTTTTCCAGAAATTCCGGATTTTCCAATCTGCGGCCATAACTTTCGCTAGAAACATTTCCGGAAAATATGGCAATGACAAAAATTACTCAGCTCGCCGAGGTCTTTCATTTGAGCCCAATGTCGACCACTTTTGAAGAAATTTTTTCAAAAATCCGGAATTTTCCGGATCGAATATCTCGAAATCCGTAAATTTTCCGGAAATTTCGATTTCAGTTTCGAAATCAGCGTGGTCGAGTTACCCTATGACCGACTTTTGAGCCAAATCGGAGACAAAAAATTTTTGACCAAATTTTGGATTTTTGAAATTTCGCCTTGGTCCCCCCTTACCATCCGGAAAAATCCGAATTTTCAAAACCCGGAATTTCGAAACCATCTTGCTTCCGGGAGATGTCCTAGTCAAGGGCTTCAAAATAAGGTATCAACCACCCCTGTACCGCTTCCCAATCTCGAGATCTAGGGGGGGGACAGACGGATAATAATAAGCACAGAACGATAACAAAGTGTTGCCCATTCCTTTGGAAAAGTGGGCAACACAATAATAATAAGCACAGACCAATAACAAAGTGTTGCCCATTCCTTTATTTAAAATTGGTGAAAAAATGCCGGTGAATTAAAGTTAACAATATCGCTCATACAATCAAAATAATTTGCAACGTTTCGCCAGATTCTCGTTATTTGATAGATTTTGGGAATTTCTAGAAAATGAGAGGGAAGGGAGGTATTGAAAAGAGTGACGGTGGAGTATGGGGAGTGTCCCAGTGTTGCTCTTAAACCATTACAAAGAGGGTTGGGGCCTATAGCTTTGGTGCATAGTTTTAAATATAGGGATTTAACACTACCAAACGGGTTCAAGCTGAAGGTTTTATTGTCAAACGGAGCAAATCCCACACGCTTCTAGTCCAAAAGCTTTAGTCAAACAGGGATCTAATCCCACATTCTTCTGGTACAAGAGTTCTAGTCAACTAGGAATCTAATCTCACACACCTAGTTTAAAAGTTCTAGTCAACGACGGATCAAATTCCACACGCGTCTAGTCCAAAAATTTCTTGGCTCTAATCCCACACGCCTAGTCGGACAATTTGTACAACATTGTGCAATTCAGGATGAATACGGTCTATACCTGATGCTGCAAAACAGCCAATTTTAGCTAAGACGCTTCCTGTTTTCTTGATTTCAGAGATGTTATTAGCCATGTATCTAACAGGCTTTGCAGCTAACTTATACCAAGAGTACATAATGATAGGAGTATGACAAGCCTAACACTCCATGCAGTGAAGGCCAAAACTATGCTATGCGCGCTATCGGCCGACCCCCCTCACAAATTGACCCCCTCTCACACCGCCCCTATATGGGTACATATACCCAAACGGGGGTTATTCACTCTCTAATAGCATGTTTTTTACATGCAAGTGTTAAACATACACGCTTAAACCCCCTCCCCAAATTGGGCCGCTATTAATTTCAACGTGTAATTATACAAAGCAGTGAGCGAACCCCGTTTGGACCACGTACCCATATAGGGGCGGTGTGAGAGGGGGTCAATTCATGGGGGGGGGGTCAGCCGATAGCGCGCATAGCAGTTTTGGCCTTCCTTCACTGCATAGAGTGTTAGGCTTGTCATACTCTTATCATTATGTACTCTTGCTTATACCATTTCAGTGATTCGTCTGCCTCAAACAAACAATCTATATTTATGCCATTGTAATCTCTTGTTATTACAGGATATCGAACAGAGTTCTCCGTATCGCAATTCGCAGCACCTCTCGTAACACCAACTGGTATAAACAAACATAGAAACAGTAAACTCAGTTTATATTCCTGAGAGTTATCCACATATACATCATTTGCATTATAATTATTGGAAAACAAGTAATCCTATTTCATTGTTTCATTCCAGAAAATCATTCATAGAAATGTAGTCTATATTTTTGGGGTCTTTCCCATTATCCCCCCCATAGCTTCGTAGAAGTACTGAAGATGCACACTTTGACCGATTGAGTTGAAATTTGGTAGAGGTAGGTTTTCGGACCTGCTGATTTCAAAAATGCAAAAATTTTAAGAATTTTAAAAATTTAAAAATTTTAAAATTTTAGTTTGGTAAGGGGGGACCAAGGGGAACCGAAAAATTTTTGAAAAAATTTTTGCTGAAAACTTGCTTACAGGGGTTTTCTGGGACGCTGATCACGTATCTGAAGTCAGTTTTTCGATTCTGCTTTTCGTTAGCTAAGGATAAGCTCAGGATATGAGCTCTTAATCAGGATAAGCTTACATCTTTAGCTTAAAACCTTAGCTTATATTAAGCTAACGAAAAGCTGAATCGAAAAACTGACTTCAGATTCGTGATCAGCGCCCCAGAAAACCCGTGTATGCAAGTTTTCAGCAAAAATTTTTTCAAAAAATTTTTCGGTTCCCCTTAATCCCCCCTTACCAAACTAAAATTTTAAAATTTTAAAAATTTTTTAAATTTTTAAAATTTTTGCATTTCTGAAATCAGCAGGTCCGAAAACCTACCCCTACCAAATTTCAACTCAATCCGTCAACTTGTGCATCGTCAGTATTTCTACGAAGCTATGGGGGGGGGGGATAATGGGAAAGACCCTATTTTTGAATGTATACTCCCGTCCTACGTCCATTCATTATCACAAAGGTTCGTAGCCACCAGTAACATTAACTGTTAGCATAATTAGACAGTGACAGCTTATGTTGAAGGGCTCCGTAGCCTATAACTCATAGGTTATCATTTCATCATCAGTTAATGCTAAAATCTAGTATCTTATGTAAGCGTGTTGGTTGTAAAACTTCTGTGGACCTAAACTCTTTCATATAGGTTATCAGCATTCAGCACATTGATTCCAAGACTAGAACAGAATAGTTAAAAATTAAAATCTGTTAAGTCATTTTAGTTGCTGACCTGATGATCAACTGATTGATTACTCTTAGGAAACGATAACTATTATTACAATAAGTCGTAGCTTTAACCTCAGTATCTCGATGTAAGTATGTAATTATCGAATGGTAGAGCTAAGACGCGGCTAAGTTTCACGTAGCCAAATGTATTTCTACGTAGTTCTTGCCAATTGCTTGTAATTTAGAAGCTTGTATGTCAATGTACATGTCAATCAATCTTTCACCAAGTGAGAGGCTAAAGCGTAGGAAATTGCGGGAAAATTTTACATGGAGTTTCTTTTCAAAACTTAGACTACGCTAGAAGCTAAAGTTACTATATCAACTGCAGCTATATTTTTATACCTCCACCGAAAAAATCACTTAAAGGTGGTGATTCCCTTTGGTCACATGAAGTTTGCACCACTATTACTCATTCATTACTTGGAGTTAAGAAGCCACTTTTATATCAAAATGCAGCTTGACATTTTCTCTTTCTAATGCATACCATGAAACTAATGTTGTTTTTTCTAAAAACATTTTTTTAAGCCATTTTAGCAGAAGTATAATTTTCCAGTTTTTTTGCAGACTCAAGAAAATTTTTTCGCGTGACATCGGTTATATCGTTCGATACCTCCATCTAATAGGTGGGGACGATTCTTTATTTATTGTGAAACCGCTCTTCGTTATGGAGAAATAAGCTGAAATGTGTGCGTAACCTGTATTTTGCCTACATTTTCCAAATTTCTCATGCGATTACTTTAGCTAGAAAACAGTAATCGAGGCAACTAAAAAAACGGCCCTGGGTATATTTGTGTAGAACACATTTGTTAAGCAGCAGCCCTCCAACATGCTTGGTGAATGCTCCACAATCTTTGGAAAAAAATTGGTCCTGTTTTTGCAAAAACTACATTTTTTTATGATAGCAGCCTACGGGATAGCTGTTGGAAGACGATTGTGCGTCGGATTATTTGTCCCTGTGAGACCGTCAGATCGACGCCCTTAGTTTGATTTTACGGCTTGCGTAGTTCAAGAAATGTTGAATTATTTGATTTCTGCAAAAATGACAAGTTATCGACGCCAAAACTAGAAAATCGGCTATAGCTCACGGTAGAGAAAAGCTAGAAACTTGCTTTGAAAAGCAAAAATGTGAAGCTCAATGAGATCTTTCGAATGAATATAGTCATAACTGTATTGACGCCGCCAAACGTTCAGAAATAGGGAAAAACCACTCTGACCGGAAATCTCGGATTTTGAATCCGGATTGCACGGAGGGTGTTAGAACGCTAAAAGAACTTATTTCGGAAAGTTTCATCAAATTTCGTCTTGATTTACGCCACCAAATAACAATAAGTGCCAAAAGGATCACCACCTTTAAGTGATTTTTTCGGTGGAGGTATAAAAATATAGCTGCAGTTGATATGGTAACTTTAGCTTCTAGCGTAGTCTAAGTTTTGAAAAGAAACTCCATGTAAAATTTTCCGCAATTTCCTACGCGCTTTAGCCTCTCACTTGGTGAAAGATTGATTGACATGTACATTGACATACAAGCTTCTAAATTACAAGCAATTGGCAAGAACTACGTAGAAATACATTTGGCTACGTGAAACTTAGCCGCGTCTTAGCTCTACCATTCGATAATTACATAATTACATCGAGATACTGAGGTTAAAGCTACGACTTATTGTAATAATAATCGGTTCCTAAGAGTAATCAATCAGTTGATCATCAGGTCAGCAACTAAAATGACTTAACAGATTTTAATTTTTAACTATTCTGTTCTAGTCTTGGAATCAATGTGCTGAATGCTGATAACCTATATGAAAGAGTTTAGGTCCACAGAAGTTTTACAACCAACACGCTTACATAAGATACTAGATTTTAGCATTAACTGATGATGAAATGATAACCTATGAGTTATAGGCTACGGAGGCCCTTCAACATAAGCTGTCACTGTCTAATTATGCTAACAGTTAATGTTACTGGTGGCTACGAACCTTTGTGATAATGAATGGACGTAGGACGGAAGTATACATTCAAAAATAGAGTCTTTCCCATTATCCCCCCCCCCCCATAGCTTCGTAGAAATACTGAAGATGCACAATTTGACGGATTGAGTTGAAATTTGGTAGGGGTAGGTTTTCGGACCTGCTGATTTCAGAAATGCAAAAATTTTTTAAAAATTTAAAAAATTTTTTAAAATTTTAAAATTTTAGTTTGGTAAGGGGGGATTAAGGGGAGCCGAAAAATTTTTTGAAAAAATTTTTTGCTGAAAACTTGCATACGCGGGTTTTCTGGAACGCTGATCACGAATCTGAAGTCAGTTTTTCGATTCAGCTTTTCGTTAGCTTAATATAAGCTAAAAGGTTTTAAGCTAAAGATGTAAAGCTTATCCTGATTAAGAGCTCATACTCCTGAGCTTATCCTTGGCTAACGAAACGCAGAATCGAAAAACTGACTTCAGATACGTGATCAGCGTCCCAGAAAACCCCTATAAGCAAGTTTTCGGCAAAAATTTTTTCGAAAATTCTCGGTTCCCGTGAAATTTCTGCAAGCTCAAAATTTTAAAATTTCCAAATTTTTAAAATTCTTAAAATTTTTGCATTTTTGAAATCAGCAGGTCAAAACCTACCTCTACCAAATTTCAACTCAATCGGTCAAAGTGTCTCTTCAGTACTTCTACGAAGCTATGTAGAGGATGAGGAGGGCCCCAAATATAGACTATATTTCTATGAATGATTTTCTGGAATGAAACAATGAAATAGAGTTACTTGTTTTCCAATAATTATAATGCAAATGATGTATATGTGGATAACTCTCAGGAATATAAACTGGGTTTACTGTTTCTATGTTTGTTTATACCAGTTGGTGTTACGAGAGGTGCTGCGAATTGCGATACGGAGAACTCTGTTCGATATCCTGTAATAACAAGAGATTACAATGGCATAAATATAGATTGTTTGTTCAGAGCAGACGAATCACTGAAATGGTATAAGCAAGAGTACATAATGATAAAGTATGACAAGCCTAACACTCTATGCAGTGAAGGAAGGCCAAAACTGCTATGCGCGCGATCGGCTGACCCCCCCCCCCCCATGAATTGGCCCCCTCTCACACCGCCCCTAAATGGGTACATAGTCCCAAACGTGGTTCTCTCACTGCTTTGCATAATTACACGTTGAAATTAATAGCGACCCAATTTGGGGAGGAGGTTTAAGCGTGTACGTTTAACACTTGCATGTAAAAAACATGCTATTAGAGAGTGAATAACCCCCGTTTGGGTATATGTACCCATATAGGGGCAGTGTGAGGGGGGTCAATTTGTGAGGGGGGTCGGCCGATAGCGCGCATAGCATAGTTTTGGCCTTCACTGCATGGAGTGTTAGGCTTGTCATACTCCTATCATTATGTACTCTTGGTATAAGTTAGCTGCAAAGCCTGTTAGATACATGGCTAATAACATCTCTGAAATCAAGAAAACAGGAAGCGTCTTAGCTAAAATTGGCTGTTTTGCAGCATCAGGTATAGACCGTATTCATCCTGAATTGCACAATGTTGTACAAATTGTCCGACTAGGCGTGTGGGATTAGAGCCAAGAAATTTTTGGACTAGACGCGTGTGGAATTTGATCCGTCGTTGACTAGAACTTTTAAACTAGGTGTGTGAGATTAGATTCCTAGTTGACTAGAACTCTTGTACCAGAAGAATGTGGGATTAGATCCCTGTTTGACTAAAGCTTTTGGACTAGAAGCGTGTGGGATTTGCTCCGTTTGACAATAAAACCTTCAGCTTGAACCCGTTTGGTAGTGTTAAATCCCTATATTTAAAACTATGCACCAAAGCTATAGGCCCCAACCCTCTTTGTAATGGTTTAAGAGCAACACTGGGACACTCCCCATACTCCACCGTCACTCTTTTCAATACCTCCCTTCCCTCTCATTTTCTAGAAATTCCCAAAATCTATCAAATAACGAGAATCTGGCGAAACGTTGCAAATTATTTTGATTGTATGAGCGATATTGTTAACTTTAATTCACCGGCATTTTTTCACCAATTTTAAATAAAGGAATGGGCAACACTTTGTTATTGGTCTGTGCTTATTATTATTGTGTTGCCCACTTTTCCAAAGGAATGGGCAACACTTTGTTATCGTTCTGTGCTTATTATTATCCGTCTGTCCCCCCCCTAGATCTCGAGATTGGGAAGCGGTACAGGGGTGGTTGATACCTTATTTTGAAGCCCTTGACTAGGACATCTCCCGGAAGCAAGATGGTTTCGAAATTCCGGGTTTTGAAAATTCGGATTTTTCCGGATGGTAAGGGGGGACCAAGGCGAAATTTCAAAAATCCAAAATTTGGTCAAAAATTTTTTGTCTCCGATTTGGCTCAAAAGTCGGTCATAGGGTAACTCGACCACGCTGATTTCGAAACTGAAATCGAAATTTCCGGAAAATTTACGGATTTCGAGATATTCGATCCGGAAAATTCCGGATTTTTGAAAAATTTCTTCAAAAGTGGTCGACATTGGGCTCAAATGAAAGACCTCGGCGAGCTGAGTAATTTTTGTCATTGCCATATTTTCCGGAAATGTTTCTAGCGAAAGTTATGGCCGCAGATTGGAAAATCCGGAATTTCTGGAAAAATCCGGATTTTCAAAAATTCGTTGAAACATGGGCAATATGGTGCTTAGTTGAAAGCTCTTTGAGTCCTGGGACAGATTTCCTGAACAGAAACAGCTTAAAAGGTATCTAGTAAAATTTATACCCCAAAGGAATGTGTTGTGGGCAACACATTCTTGCAGTAGCGCTAGTTATTATTATTATTATTATTATCCGTCTGTCCCCCCCCTAGATCTCGAGATTGGGAAGTGGTACAGGGGTGGTTGATACCTCATTTTGAAGCCCTTGACTAGGACATTGGATCCTCAGTTGGGCAGTCCGATACCTTCCGAATTCCGGGAATGGCGAATCCCGGAATTTTTCGAATGGTAAGGGGGGACCAAGGCGAAATTTCAAAATCCAAAATTTGGTCAAAAATTTTTTGTCTCCGATTTCGCTCAAAAGTTGGTCATAGGGTAACTCGACCACGCTGATTTCGAAACTGAAATCGAAATTTCCGGAAAATTTCCGGATTTCGAGATATTCGCTCCGGAAAATTCCGGATTTTGAAAAATTTCTCCAAAAGTGGTCGATATGGTAATCAAACGAAAGAGCTCGTCAAGCTGAACAACTTTCCTTCTTGCGACATTTTATAAAAATGCGTCTGGCGAAAGTTATGACCGAAAAACTGAAAACCCGGGATTTCACGAAAACCCGGATTTTGTACTTAAAAATTTTTTGTCTCCGATTTCCCTCAAATGTTGGTCATAGGGTAATTCGACCACGCTGATTTCGAAACTGGAATCGAAATTTCCGGAAAATTTCCGGATTTCGAGATATTCGCTCCGGAAAATTCCGGATTTTGAAAAATTTCTCCAAAAGTGGTCGATATGGTAATCAAACGAAAGAGCTCGTCAAGCTGAACAACTTTCATTCTTGCGACATTTTATGAAAATGAGTCTAGCGAAAGTTATGGCAGAAAATAAACAGAAAAACCTGTTGTGGGCAACACATTCTTGCAGTAGCGCTAGTTATTATTATTATTATTATTATCCGTCTGTCCCCCCCCTAGATCTCGAGATTGGGAAGGAGTACAGGGGTGGTTGATACCTTATTTTGAAGCCCTTGACTAGGACATCTCCGGGAAGCAAGATGGCGCCGATACCTTCCGGATTCCGGGAATGGCGAATCCCGGAATTTTTCGGTTGGTAAGGGGGGACCAAGGCGAAATTTCAAAATCCAAAATTTGGTCAAAAATTTTTTGTCTCCGATTTCGCTCAAAAGTTGGTCATAGGGTAACTCGACCACGCTGATTTCGAAACTGAAATCGAAATTTCCGGAAAATGTTCGGATTTCGAGATATTCGACCCGGAAAATTCCGGATTTTGAAAAATTTCTCCAAAAGTGGTCGATATGGTACCTAAATGAAAGAGCTCGTCGAGCTGGGTAATTTTTATCATTACCACGTTTTCCGGAAATATTTCTAGCGAAAGTTATGGCCGCAGATTGGAAAATCCGGAATTTCCCGAAAAAACCGGATTTTCAAAAATTCGGTGAAACAGGGGCAATATGGTACTTAATTGAAAGCTCTTTGAGTCCTGGGACAGATTTCATGAACAGAAACAGCCTAAAAGGTGTCTAGCAAAATTTATACCCCAAAGGAATGTGTCGTGGGCAACACATTCTTGCAGTAGCGCTAGTTATTGGTTTGCCGCTACTTCCGAAGGAAAAGGGCAAACCCTTATTCTCGTCGTGT
>JASAND010019682.1:0-35074 GCA_030248195.1 Trissonchulus latispiculum | reverse complement strand
GCAAGGACTTTTGGACCCCTGGATTTCACCTCTTTTGTTACATATTATTATTGTTTATATATATATATATATTTTATATACATATACATTTACATATAGATATACATATACATTTTACTATTAAAGGCACAAGGTTTCTTGGGAATGAGACATATGTAGATGTACAGCGGTCGAAAACGTACAAGTAGTAAATGCTTTCGTTTGAGAGGGCAAACCTGCCGGAATTTGGCTTAAAATATAAATGCTTCTTGCGGGCAACTGTTATCACATATTTCTTTGGGCTCACAGAGGCGACGTCAAAATATCATCTCTATTTGGTTGTAAATTTAATTCAGCACAAATTTTAGATGTATGTGCAAGTGCTCTGCACAATGATTTATGCACCTACCGGATAACTGATTTGGGCCTTAATAACGTGTAAATAGGGAACCTTCCGGAAGATTTGCTGGGCATAGGTGAGTATCTTCTTCTATTAATTTGATTTCATATATTGTACTTATCTTTGGTGCACTTCAGCAAAAACTACGCATGCAAACAGACACAGTCTAACAGCCATATGTTCATTAATACTGGGACCGGACAAATGGGAACAAAGAATTTTGCACAGGCTGCATTTCAAAAAGGAAAGGAATAATGATAACCAATTAAAAACTAAAGATATTCAAATCTTAGAGGACGTTCTTAATCCAATCAGGTTAATATGATTAAGAAGAACAGATCAACAGGTTCATAGGCCGACCGTACAAGGTTATTACTATTCTACTAATTCTGCGTTTTCGTGGAACCGAGCAATTTAAGGATTCGGACCCGCTTGAAACCTCTGCTAGAGCCATGAACCGGTGTATGCGTAGACTCCGGGTGTCATTCTTGCTTGACCTTAATTCAGGGCCATGCCTCTTGCTTCGACCATTAATAGTGCATCTGGGTTCTCTTGGCTCTTGCCCAGGTTCCGTCCCGAAAATTTGATGAGGCCCTGCAACGAAAAATTTGTTAGCTTTACAAGTTTAGCTCCAGCCATCAATTTGTAAGCTTCTCCTCTGAAGGTGCGGTTGAATAATATGTAGAAGAAAAGATTTATTCCATAGCTGATGCCTGAAATTGCCACCACTAAATACGCCCACAGCGAATATTCGTCAGAAATGTTCAGCCTTCCAGTAGTACCAGCAATCTGATAATAGATTGGTGCTGGTAATATGCATATCATAAAACCAACAAAGCACCAGAACATCATTTTCGAACCATGCGCTCTTTTGCTGACTTCCGCTCTTGTTGCAACCGTTCGTGTGGTTTTAATTTTCAGGAAAATTGCAATATAGCACACTAGCATAGTCAGACATGGACAATACTGGTACAGCACATCCATGGTAAACTTCCATATCGGTCGCCTACTGTCAATCATGCAAAATCCGAAAGTCGGCTGTACCGTGAAAGCACCTATTACCCGAGTTCCTGCCAGTACAAATACAACGACAAAGGTAACTAACCAAACCATAATCGACCACAAACCAATAGCCATTTTTATGGTGAAAATGTTTTTATATAGGAACGGCATGTAGACAGCCATGAATCTATTCATTGCAATGAATGCTTGACCTACCGGAGAAGCGAATACACAAAAGAATCCCCACGCACCAACCCACCTGCAAAACGCATCCAGCTTCCTAATGTCTGATGGTTGAGTACTCTTTGTTGGACCGAAGATAACCGTCTCTAGACCTTCCACAACACCAAATGTAAAGCATGCAAGCATATCTGTAACGGCCAGCAGGAGGGCTAGAATGTATGTTACTTGGCTGCGAAGTTTATGCGATGATATTATGATTACAGCCACAACAATGTTACAGATGCCAGTTCCACTGAATGATATAGTCAGCAACATTCCTCCAACCATGGTTTTTTCAGTGTCAGTGAAGTTTATCATGATTCCAAACTCAATAATTGATCTTCTACATAACGCGCAGGTTCAGAGACGGAGGTTCAGAGAATACCTTCTGAACTGGGTTAGTAGAGAAATCTTAGCTTACTTTATTGACGGGTTACTGCCCTTTCAACAACATGATTCTTTTGCGCAGAATGTCGCTTGTCATAAATTCCACTTTGTTAATTCGTTAATGTACGTGTTCCTACATGTGCTCTTTCACAATACATCTTCATATACATATTCCATATATATCCAATTTGTCAAAGACTTAAGCTTACGCTATTTTGAGCTATTGCAGAAACTTCCTTGACTTTTACAAGACTACACTTGTCTCCTGTTTGTCTTCAACACCTTATCTACTTTAACATTGCGTCGAGCATTCGGCAAAAGCGTATACAGGTTAACGTGTAGCAACTAGCAACCTTTTGCTAAAGTGCCATTCAGGTCACTGGAAAGGAAGTCTGTGTACTAAAGAAATTGCATACCAATCCTGCAACAGCAACAGATAACGCAGATAATATGTAACTGCTTGCGTTATGGCTAAGGCTTCGTTATGGCTTGACCTTCCGACCAACTTCCTTTTATAGACTACCAGTCTTAAAATTGTATAGAATTTGATAGAAAATGTAACACATCTAGGTAAATGAAGCTGACTGTGGACAATACATCTAAAGGTTTCAAGCAAGTAAAAGAAAAACCGGAGCACTTACTTTTATTAACCTACTGGCTTCTTCCACTTCAGAAGTTCATACAAGACCGAAATATTTTAATGAATGAATAGATTTGGAAATCTGACGCTGCTTCCTTCTCTGAAGGGAAGGAAAAGATAGGTAGGTAACAGTTTTTCTGCTAGTAGGTAACCCAATTTTCGGACGATTTCTATTGGTGAAGATGTTGTTGTTGGCATTGTGAAATTATTTGTAAATTTATTTGTTGTTTTTCTCAGTCTCCTTAACCCTCAGGAGAGTTTGCAATGCAAGCTTTACCTTCATCTGCAATTGTTGGACTAACTGAGTAAACCCCGTTTTCCGAGCTGTGGCACAGCAATCGATTACCCACATCGGGTTAGCCAAACATATACAGGAAGCCTTGCTGCAAGCAAGCTCCCACCAGTTTGTCCTGGTTTGGTGCGGATGCGCCTCTTATAAGTAGTGTTTATGCAATACATTGAAAGATGTTTGTTTTGTTTTATTGTTGAAAGATGGCAGTGACTTATGAGTTTATATACGTGTATGTGTTTTCATATAAAGATCCTTCACTTGAAGGAGATCAATAATGCTATCATTCAAAACGGATGACGGAGTCTTATTAATACCCGTCGGTTTTTGGAGTTCGGGGATATTTATTGTTTTATGTGGGCATTAATTCTTTGTAAGGCGAATATATTTGCTTAGCATCACGTGTGAATGGACTTGATAGCCAGCGGACGAAACTACGTTTCTTTATTGAAAATGGGTGGTCAATTTAAAAGGAAAATAACCTGATTGTAAACCCCTGATGAGTCCCACAATCAGGTCAGTCTGGCATAACAATGCGATCCGTATATGCGATCACAGTGCACAACGATACTATATGTCACAGCTGTATAGTCGTGCAAGTCAATTGTTTTTGTCAACACTAACTTGGCCTTTTTTGTGTTAGTTTATATCAAATGTTAAGAGTTTGCAATTTGCATCCCAGTGCTCACTTCTGTTTTGACAGCATTAATCAAAAACATGCTTAGGCTTTTGAATTTTCTTGACGAAAATGACAAAAATTGAGCACCTTGACATAAATATTTGTATCGACAGGTTTTATTAGCGATTTTTGTTTTTGCTGTAAGGTAGTGGTAACGTTTACCGCAGTCATTTTCAAAAAGGTCGTAAAATTTCGCGAATTCGGCGCATTTTCCATTATATGTCTTCCTAAAAGAAATTGTATTCGGAGGGTTTTTCCGAATATTTATTTAGATATGTTTCCCTTTAAATTTCCTTAAACTTAAACCTCCGGCGCGTTCTCCAATACTTTTATTTTGAAATTTCTGAGCCGCCGGCGCAGTTTCTGTTACATTTCCTGGAAAAATTTTCACGCCTTTGGTGTGTTTTCTCTGTATTGCTTTCAAAAACACTTTGCCTCAGCTCTTTTTTATTACATTTCTTCAAAGATCTTTGCGCCGTCGGCGCGTTTTCCCGAACATTGGTTTAGAAAACTTGATGTGGGTCAGCAACAAAGATGTGTTAAAAACATATCTTGCATAATTAAAAAATTTGACTCCCCGCGCAGTGAGCTCGAAAGCTGCCAGTGACATTTTTCTGAAGGAAAGGTTTTTTCGTTAAGCTGTAATTGAAATTAAAAAGCAATTTTCAACATTCCAATTAGTAATGTTTTGATGCGGTTTTGATTTGATTATTTTTCTGATTGTCTAAAAATCGAGAGATTTGATTTGATTGATATTCACATTCCAAACATTCAATCCATTTGATTTGATTTCTTCGAAATTTGTCGTAACCCTTAAACTATCGAAATCAAATGAAATTTTGCAAGCATATTTAATGTAATCTGTAAATATATTCTCATCTAACAGATTGTCCGAGAGTTAAGGAGCGGCCGCCTTCGGGTGGAGCTGCCGAGGTGCGTTCATCACATAGAAGGTGATGGACAAATCTCCAGCCTTGGTAAACGCCTCGAGTAATTGTGAAGACAATTATTCGGTGTCAGCCAATCACCCTTCCCGAACAGTCAAAATTTAAAATTATCGTGGCTGACACTTCTCCTAACCGGTGCACATCCAACTGGAGTGGGGCGTACGAAAAAACTTTGTAAGTTGCATTTTTCTGCTTGCTGTAAAATGCAGTCTATCTAGTCTCGTTCCCCGTGCAAGTACAAACGTAAACTATGTTTTTATAGATTAATAGCCCTGAAAACGTCCGTTAACATTAGTTTCTCCTGAATTTTTCTACATCCGCGGAAAGGAGTTCAGTTCTTATTTTATAGTTCTTTGTTCTTTAGTATCGTCATGGATCGAATATCTGCTAACTCCAATGATTGTCTGTGGCTGTCTTGTGTATTCTTGTGTACTTGTATTTCAAGTACGCGACCACGCGCTACCCAACCATTACATTTCCAAACTGCACCCCCAACTACAAGTTTTACAACACTGCCATCTTTTACCCAAACACTAGTCTTAACAGTTGATAGCTAAACTGTGAAAACGTCTACACAATATTGTGAAAAGACTTTGTGCGTTTGGTCAATTTATTTGCATAAATAAATGTCTTTCTTGTCAGTATTAACATCACTCCGTGAACCAGGATTTGGAAATTTCCGAAAAACTCATTTGCATATATTCTCGCTGAATGACTGTTTTAAAACCAAAATTAGTGGAATTTGTTTATTTCTGTCAATCTACGGCTAGTATCAGGACTTTTATATGCCGTCAATTTTAGTTTACTTTTTTAAATGTTGTAAATACTTATCTGTATCCTATCATTACTTAATTTTCATTCATCTGTTTAACGTTGTCTTTTTGTCCTCTTTGTTCTGGCGAATTAATAGTTAGATAACATTTAAAACTAGATGTTTTTATCAAACAAATCTTGTTAGATTTGAAAAACAAATTTGCTTACAACGTATATAAATATTAATTAGAATGTACTTTATATGCGCAGTGTTGTCCTGAAATTATAATTTTTAATGCATTCTGCTTTGTCCTGCTTCATCAAATTTAACACCAGTTGCAGTCTACATTCGTCAGTAATTTTCACAAGGGTTGAACGGAGCTTAGCGAGCTAGTGGTTATCAGTAGCTAACTGACCTAATGATAATATTGACTTGACACTAAACTAATTAATTAAAGCTTAACCAGATCGTTAATCCACGGTTCATTTCAAAACTGCACATTAATTTATTTTAAGAATTTAACAGAATTCAATAGAACCAAGAGTACATAAACGACGACGAAATGATGACAGCTCGCATACTCTATGTATTATCAGCTTGACACATCTTCTACACGCTAACAACTGACCCCCGCTGCAAATTGGACCCCAGTGATCCACCCCCGCAATGTAGTACCCAATCGAAATGGGGTTCGCTCACTCACATATACATAAAGTACACATTTTTTGCCAAACATCAGCGTATCGAGTACTTCACCCCTGAGTCGTACCGGGTCGCCACTACGCCTGACCAACCGCCTAGCCAAGGGTTTAATATAAGGTATCAACCTCCTTTCTACCCCTTCCCAATCGCGAGATCTGGGGGAACACGGATAATAATAAGAAGCACAGACTAATAACAATGTGTTGCCATTCCTGCCATTAACACAACAAGGCTGAATTGGGCAACACAACAAGGCTGAATTCTTGCACCAAGTTAATCGTTTAATCTTGACTAAGTTACATGTTAATATTTGTTGCTTTTTGTTTAGACAATGTCGGAAGAGATATGCAGTTGGTTGGATTCCAGTCAGACGCTGATGTCCAACTTGGATTCGTTGGAGCTGGATCATTACGTGCTGAAGAATCTGATTGAAGTTGCTGAGTAGACGAAGACCGTTATTGACCGGAAGTTGTCTCAACTCGCATCTTTCACCTCTTCTGCTTCTACGCCCACCGCATCCACCAGTATCAGAACCCCACCGGTTCGCCACGTTTCCTTAGTTCATATTTGTATTTTTGTTTTTGCAACTTCTCTTGTTTTCTTGTTGCAATTTCGTTGTTACAAAGCTTTTACTGTTGTTTTCTAATTCATATGTAAGGAAAACGCTAGAAGCAAAACTATGAGTATGGTCTTGTCGCGGCTATCCTACAAACTAACCTTTCGTTTTATGGAGTCTCGAGCGGGGGATCCTTCTCCATGCATATCTCCCCCGGCCCCAGTCCCAGTAGTGAGACGAACGTCTCCTATTTCTCTACCGTTACTTTCTCTTCAGTTCAGCAGCTGAGCCTGGGCTCAGAGCCTGCATCGACATTGCCTGAGTTCAGCACTGACTCACTTGAAGGTCCTGATGCATCAATAGTCCCATCTTCTGTCGAACCTGATTCATTAATGTCTGTTGGTAAGTACTGCGGCACTAAAAGGGTTTTTTACTTTCTAGACAGTCAATATGTTAGGGGAACGTTTACGGTGGGAGCCATTCGTTGCCACCAGGGAGGGATCTAGGTGGGTTCTACCCGGCAATCAGACCGCAAGGTGCTCTCAAGACCACGCTTTTTCCACCTAACCGTACTGATACTACATACTTAGAAACATGCATTCTGTTAATCATCAACCAAAACTATACACATATCATTTCGCGTACTCCATCTACAGTCAATTTTCATTGCTCTATAGAAACATTATTGTTGACTCTTATTTGTTTAGAGCCGTCTCCTCAGCTGAGCCGTTCTGAACGTCATCGTACACAGCCTAAAAAGTAAGATGAATTCTATTATGCAAGAGAGCAAAAATGACAACCACACTTTAACAAGTGGGGTATGGGGAACGGCACTCCTCCAAAATTAGAGGCCCGGTACAAGGGCCAAGGGACAAGGAACAGAGCCAGGAAAGGTAGGTAGGCAACATCAAAGACTACTAAAAGCCAACTGAAATAAGGGATATTGTTTGAAAAATCATTGCGGACGCAATACAGGTTGTAATCACAAAAACTTTACATCGTTGGATTCAGCTCAGATTGAACATTTTGATTATGCTATTCTTACTCACTGTTACCAGATTCGCTTCGCCGAAATTTTGGGTCAAAAAGTGGTATTTTTCAAAAAATCTACTGTCAAATTTTTAAATACCACATATATCAAGTCAAAGCTGATGCCCAGATGGTCCTGAAAATCTAATAGAAAATATTTTCCACTAAGCGAGGCACGAGTAGTAGCCAGTCAAAGTCTAAAAAGCGGCAAGGATCAAAGGATTTTGAAAATCGAAAAACTGAAATAACTCACACAATTTTCAACCAAGGTGTGTAGGACTTTCAAGCAAGGGGAAAGTTTTCCTGAAAAAATCCTGGTAGTAGAATGTGCCAAACTTTCTGGACATATAAAAGCGGCGCCCCTTAAAATCGCGAGGGAAATTGACAGCAATCGAACTTTGTAAGTAAAAACAGCAGATCAGCGGAAGCTACAAAATTAACTAAACATTCGATGTTAGAAAAGATAGCTAGTCTTTTGCCACATAATAGTATTAGGTTTGATACACAATAGTTAAACGTATGAACGAATTCCACGCAGCGTAGCGTCTTGGTGAAGTTCCATTACTCGACATGATATGTATACAAACTTCACTGCGTCCTGAACTATGTGCAAGGTACGGTGCCCAAATTTTGCAGAGATAGTCCTGACATAAAGTGCATATATATATATATATATATATATATATATATATATATACATATATATATATATATATATATATATATATATATATATATATATATATATATATGTATATGTATCATATCATGTGTATATACATCATATCATCCCATATATGTCATATCCTGACATATATCATGAAAAATAATCTCTGGTCCATTGTATACTTTTCTGTGCAATACGATCAAAGTCCGTGAAATTGGTCGTGAGAAGTCGATACGGTTGGAGTTTAACTATGAACTAGTTTCTTATGAACTGTGGTTTAAAAAATACTGCAGTGCAGTTTCGATTTAAGTTCAATTTATGTTTGTGCAGATTAGTACTTCCGCCTTTTTTTTTACAATCGCTATTTTGTGCCTTTAATAGGGGAGTTCTGTTTCAAATTTTCAGTGCTCATTTTCCTTGCACTGTATGCACTTAAAATCCAATTTTACATTCTTATGAGAAGTATTTCTGTTTGTGCCTTTACAGGGGACTTCTCTATCGATTTCTCAGTGCACATGTTTGTTCATTGCACTTGTGCATTTGTAATTTTGTTTCAGTTTCAGTTTTCTTTCGTAGAGAGCAGTTGTTCTCTCTGCAGGCTGAGCCTGCCAGGAAGCTGTTGACTTCCTGGCAGGCTCAGCCTTTATTTATTTATTTGTTTAGATTGCTGCCTGCCATCTTTTACAAATATGCCAATGTTTCCATCACTGAAGTCTCCTGGAATTCAACTGCTGTTGGATTCACTTGCTATTCCTGCTCTTAACTAAACAAAGCAAACTTGAGACATGAGCGATGTTTCATTTTTTCCAAATTTCAAATAAAAAATATTTGCAGGCCTGCTGTTAGTTCATACTTTTAATCAAACCTCAGCCCCAACTATCCCAGGACTTCGGGCAAACCAAGCGGTTGCTTTCCAGCAGGCTTGAGATTCTCGAAAAATTTTATTTAAATTTTAAATTTATTTAAACATTTTACTCCTTTTGAAATTTTCTTAAAAATTCTCTAAATAGCCACTCCTTCTTTTTTACTAGCTAACTACCCGCACAACAAGCCTCCTGTCACAAGTTTGCATACAAATTCACAGTGTACGGAAAACATTTAAAGGTCACAAATTAGTTCAATCAAAACACTTTATCCCACAGCTTTAAGTCTAATTTTTTCATTAAAAATCCATGTACATCCATCAGTCTGGATCGGACAATCCGGGTGTCCAGGGTGCTTTTCGCATTTTCTCTTAGGTTTGTAGGGAGCTGATGAAGCAGCAGAATTCCTTCAGGTTAACGAAAATCCCTGTTTTCTTGTACCTTTCGCTTGACCGCCATTTTGCCCTTGGCCTCCTGGATCAAAGATTTGCCTTGGGTTCCAATTTTTGACAGTCTGGGAGGACCTCTCCCAGAATCTTCGGTTACGTTTGGTGTGAGGTCCCAGAGACCGGGAGGGATACATTTCGTTCCTCCGCCGGTAGATCCGAAATGATTTCGTCGAATATCTGAAAGACCACAATCCAGACTTTCAAGGCATAAATGGCAATCTGCAGAACAATGTACATAATTATCATAGTGATATTTATTAAAAATATCCTTGCAAAAGTTACACTATCATTAAGAAAATTCTTACAAAGATCACAATATTCGTCACTGGTACCGTCTACATTAAAAATTGTATTTGTGAAGAAAGAACGGCGGATTAATCTCATATGCCCGTTTCTTGCATTTCCGAACACGAATTTTGTTTTCAAATTTTCACAAATCTTTAGCCAGAAAATTCAGTTCGCAGACTTTTCCCCATCTTTGCTCTACTGGACTTAAAATTCTTGAAAACATCAACTTTATTAATTCATCATGAATATGCCGTAGGGTTTCGAAATCTGCAAGTTCCTCATTAAATAGCATTTCTTGTGGATTTGAAAAACAAAGGCAATTGCTTTTTTTCTGTGAAACATAAATGTATATTATTCTCAACTCCTCTTATGGATCCGTCAATCTTAAACTAGCAGCAGAATGGACTCATTCTAACTAGACTTCGCAATTGCCCTTTTTATTCTCATTAGAATTAACCACTGCAATTTTGTTCTGTACCACTGTTCTGATTAAAAAGCAATAAACAAAAGTGCGCAATGTTTTACAAATCGCAGCTTGTAAAAATTTGTCCAACATTTTTAAGTAGAATTCGCATTTTGATTTTCTTGTTTGCTAAAAGCCTCATTAGAAATGTCAGACAAATTTTTCATTGGGGCTATTTCTGCATATAAATTGAGACCAACTATTTTATAAGCTGCTATTTCTCATTAAAACATTTCTTGCTTTTACTGACCTGCGTTTTCTAGTGAGCAGGTCCTTCTTGAGTTTATCTTTCATAGTTAGCAGTTTGATTGACAGGTGGCTGTTTTTCAGTGACCTAGCATATATAGACATAGTTGGCCTTTCGAAGGGGAGGGAGTTATATATTTTGTTGCAAACGCTCAATTATTTGGATGTTCGAATTTGTCCGGTGTCACAGAAGCATCTGTCTTCTCGATTGACTCGAAAAACAAAAAATATAACGCTTAAACATAGTTATATATTTATTCACTATTGCAAACATTAAATTATTTAAGAGAAAGAAATCAAGAAAACAAAACCTAGGAGTTCCTAGCTAAGTGCTTCCCTTGTTACACAGCTAAAGCTTATGTTTACGTAGACCTTTAAGTATTCCACGTTTGGTGCTTTGATTTGTAATGGGAGTTTTGAAATACTTTACTAATTAGTTAGTGTTTGCTTTGTTTTGCTTAATTTGTCATTTGTTTTTACAAATTCTTTTCAGCATGCTGGTTCACGTTTGAAGAGTCCTGGAATTCTGAAAAGAATGCGTAGACGAAAAGAGGTATTTCGCTATTGTTATTATCCTTTTAAAATCGCTGTCTTGCTTTAACTAACTTACTGCTGTCTCAGGCTAACTTCCTTTTTCTTAATGTTTTTATTCGTCTTTCAATCAGTTACATGTAAACAATTGAATAAGACCGTTTAAAGTGGGAATCGAACCATCACGCTGATTTAAGAGCGGCAGCGATCAGGCATCCTACCTTCTAAGCCAGTAGTTACGCCTCCGGATGTTGGGACTAATGTCTGATACAAAAATGTGTGTAGAAAACAGAATAACATAAAAACGCTCCACCGGACAGGAACTTTTATGTTTTTGTTTTCGGATCCACGTTAGCATCAGATTTAATATACAAAATATTTCAAATTTTTTACCGCTATTTTTGCGGAAATTTTATAACTTGTCGAAAAACTATAAAATAGAATTTTACGAATTCTGAAAAAACCTGAAATGCCGGTTTAGGTTCTGTTTAAGCCTTTCCGTAGGAGTTGTCTCACTCCCAAAAATCACTGTTTCGAACGATGGCATTCTTAAAGCCGCTGCACCTGAGCCGGCTTTGGTCTCCGCAATGGTGGATGCAGCAATCGTCCATGTCCAATGCTTCGGCCGTTCGTGTCTCAAAAAGTTTATTTAGAGCACTCCTACTACCGAATTTTTTGGCTGCGTATTTTGGTGCGTTTCTTGTTTTTAACTGCGTATTTTTAAGCTCGACTGCTTAAATACGCAGTATTTTACGCAAAAAACCGTGTTAGCATGTAGATAAGACCGTACGTCTGGATCGTATAGTTAAATCGATCAGCCATTTAAATCTGGAGGACTCGATAGGAGCACGCAAACCACACTTGACCTGTTTTGTGGACCCGACTAAAATATATAAAATGAGCTATCAGACACAATAGAAAAATAAAGCCAAAAGCCACCCGCTTAAGGTGGTGGTATCCTTTTGTGCAGTGCTTTTTTGGTGATTGTTCGAAACCATATAACTTTCGCAATTTTGAAAGTTGGAAAGAGTTTATACATGGAATTAAAGCTTATAATCTGTACATTAACATGAGCTTAGGAAACTAGCAAGATTGGCAAAAAATAGCAAAGACTTTCCGACATGCTGACATATGACAGACTGAATTTAGACCAAAACTTTTTGAACATCGATTTCTCAAAACTGTAGAATCGGCCAAACGTTTTTCTTGTGTCATGATATGAAGGACATGTGGGCCGAGGTACATTTTTTTGGATTTGGCTCAACAAGTCTCAGTACTCCAGAAAATCCGGCAAATGCGCGATGCCACGAAATTTCGCAACTTTTTATTCAGTTTTCTCACAACTCGAGATGTTTTAGTTCAAACCAAGAAAAATGTCCCTCCGCAATAGGGCGAATTTTCATTCAGCCAAAAATCACGGGAATCCATTGGGTAGTTTTTGAGAAATCAATGTTCAAAACAAAATAATCGCAATTTTGCCAAAATGGTTTTTCGGCGAATTCGCTAGCTTAAAGCAACTAACTCCAGCGAATAGGTATTGATAAAATGCGCAATTGAACGGTGTATCGATTGAGTATAAATAAGCCGAAATTGTCTGTAAGATTTGGCAGTAATTTTGAAAAAACTGATTTCGTCAAAAATGGCCATTTTTTGACCCCAAAAATAGTTTTTGGCTTATACTGCCTTAACCTTAATGAAAATGTTCATTTTGGTGCCCTTTTTCCAGCCATAACAACCAATCCGGTGTAGCGACCATGTACTGAAAGAATAAGGGCAAAAGCCAAAACTTTCTTATCTTTACACCTAAAAATCCGGGACTGGTCCCAGAATATTAAAGAGCACGAAAATAATGTATTTGAAAAGTTTCGTTCACTTTCATGAAGAATTGAAGCTTGTAGCGTCAAATTTACACAAAGCGATACCAGCACCTTAAGTCATACTTATTTTTATTAATAATGTTTGCGTTGACCTTTAAGTATTCCACGTTTGGTGCTTTGATTTGTAATGGGAGTTTTGAAATACTTTACTAATTAGTTAGTGTTTGCTTTTGTTTTGCTTAATTTGTCATTTGTTTTTACAAATTCTTTTCAGCATGCTGGTTCACGTTTGAAGAGTCCTGGAATTCTGAAAAGATTGCCTAGACGGAAAGAGGTATTTCGTTATTGTTATTATCCTTTTAAAATCACTGTCTTACTTTAACTAACTTACTGCTGTCTCAGGCTAACTTCCTTTTTGTTAATGTTTTTATTCGTCTTTCAATCAGTTACATGTAAACAATTATTGCAGTTAGAAACTGAATAAGACCATTTAAAGTGGGAATCCGCCTCCGGATGTTGGGACTAATGTCTGATACAAAAATGTGTGTAGAAAACAGAATAACATAAAAACGCTCCACCTGACAGAAACTTTTATGTTTTTGTTTCCGGATCCACGTTAGCATCAGATTTAATATACAAAAAATTTCAAAATTTTTACCGCTATTTTTGCGGAAATTTTATAACTTTTCGAAAAACTATAAAATAAAATTTTGCGAATTCTGAAAAAACCTGAAGTGCCGGTTTAGGTTCTGTTTAAGCCTTTCCGTAGGAGTTGTCTCAGTCCCTAAAATTTTGTGTACATGGAAATCTATGCTTTATTGCTGGAAGTTTGTTTGTGACGAGAATTAAGTATATACTAAGCAAATATAACATATTTTCTTAACCCTCAGCCATGCGCTTAACATCCCTATATTTTTGTGGAAAAATAAATTTTGCCCTATTTTGAAATTTTTCGCGGTTGAAGCACTGTGACAACTGCGACAACGACATCTATTAATTCGTCACACACACACACACACACACACACACACACACACACACACACAGATATATATATATATATATATATATATATATATATATATATATATATATATATATATATATATATTTTGATCAGATATGCATAGATCAATATAATATTTTGGCGATACTAAAGGCAGACATGTGCGTATGTTTCGCAAAACTTAACCGATTTAATCCAAATTTGGCATGGTGCATTTGAATCCATTTCTGACCGATCTGCAGCAAAAGTTAAAAACTTTAAGTTTATGAGTATTCCCAGGGACCAAGGGGAACCAAAAAATTTTGTCTCCAATTTTGCTAAAAACTTGCGTACAGGGACTGGCTTTTTCCTAGGACAAACATTTGTGGGGGAAATGTCTGGGGCCCCCCTTAAGTATGGGGGGAATGGATTTCTGGCGGTGGTTTTCCGAAATTAAAACTATTGCTGCTGAGCTAAAAATGCTAATAAAGGACCAAAACATCCGGCGAGGCCGGGAAAATTCTTAAAAACTTCCCTTCAAAACCCTATTTTTCTGTTGACTTTTGAAGTCTGAGGGGCCGGCAGGCCCTAATCCTGGAAGGAGGCTGCCAAAGTTTGGAGGAAGGGGCGACTCCCCCCGTGGCAAAAAGCCAGAGGGTGTTTTGGGATTTCTAAACACGAATCTGAAAGCCCTTTACCGATCCAGCTTTTCGTTAGCTAGAAATAAGCTAAGGTTATAAGGGGGCCGGAATGACTATGAATGACTTATGACTATACGTCTCTAGAAAGATTCCAGAATCTAACTTAAAACCAAACCTCTTATTGTATAGATTGGTCCTTCTGCCATAGAATATGCTGTAAACAATTTATTAGCTCTAATTTTAGTACGAAGTAGACTTTTATAACTGCTTTCGTTCTTGTTCCTAATCAAGTGTGACAAGAAAATGAATCAAATGTGGACTTTCCGGGCGGGCAGCAGTACAGGACAATCGCTTTGCGTTACATCATTCATTATCTGTATCAATGTTTGCGTCTTTTTCTTGTTTAGGGCTGCTCTCAGGCCGTCTATGATGAGATATTGGGTAATGCGGATCCGATACTTATTGCACTCGCATTGCTATTTCGAATACAGGTAGGGTCTAATGGTATTACACTTAACGTGCTCTCTATCCATGTTTATTGTTAACTCTTTTTAGTTGAAAAAGTTTGCGTTTAGAAAGAAACTTTGTATATTGAACCACTGATGTAGTATTGATTTCGAGATTAAGCGGTAAATGTTTTTTAAGTTGCTTATTTTTTAAATTCGATAGCATCAGTTTAGTTGTTCTTGTTCTGTGATTTTAGATTCTGGTCATGTCCCTGTCCATCACTGTTTGCCACTTCTGTTGACGTCACAAGCCACATCTGAGAAAGCCTTAACTCCACGCCGTCCGTTCCTCTATTTATATCTATTCTATTAATCTATATCCCATCTATCCGTTAATCCTGCTTCAGATGCCCTTCCATCTTTATAGATCGCCCCCTCCTCCTTATCACTGGAGATTAATTATTCCCCTCCCCTTCCCGTCCCGTGGCCGAAGTCTCTTCTCTTGGCTTGCATTGCATTTTGCATAATTCTTTTTTTGGGCATGACAGACTATCTTTGATGTACGTACAGGCAATTTATATATACATATTGTTGAGTGTTTTCATGTTTTACTGGTTTTTCTTACGTATTGTAATATGAACTGGGATTACGTTGTAACCTGATCCCGGCTGCGTGGTTTCAGGAGCCTGGAGGCTTTGGAATCTACTATTAATCCTTAAATGTTCGACTGCATTGATAAAATAGTTTTTCAAATTAATTTGTTTGGGAATATATCAAAAACATTACTCAGTTAACTTGGCCTGGCCCATTTTGTATCTGAACTATTGGTGGATTTGCTTGACTTGAATCACTAACAGCGATAACATATTGTGGAGATTATATTCGAACAGTGAAAATGAAAGAGATTTGCAAGAGGAGAAAGAGAAAAAACTAATTTGAAGATGTGTCACAGAACATTAAGAACCCAGAAAGTACAGGTGACAGTACAGTACAGTGCAGTGAAAGTTACACTACATAGGTAGGGTTAGAACACACAATTTTCGGTTTACTACAGCCACCCACGCATCAGGCTTAAGGATGGAGGGGCCGGGTATGGCCAATTGGTTTTAAATTTTGCTAATTTTTACTCGGGGTTGTCCCCAGTGGTCCGCGAAACGGTTTTGCTGCTATCATATTCTAAGGTGTTCGGTTGCTATATATTTGCCTGGTTGTTGTTAGAGACAATCTATATTATTTGTAACGTATATATCTCATCATTTACTGCTTGAATGTGAATGTGTGTGTGAAAAAGCGTTTTAGCAATTCAAACAGAGTTGCGTCAAGAGTACATTATCACCACTCATAAAGCTGCTGGAGTTTTGTTAGATCTGTTTTGTACTATTAGTATAGGTTTTTGTAACTTTTAAGCTCTGTAGCGGTGTTTTATCTGGAGTCTTCGTGTTTGTGTTTGTTTTTTATGGTTTAATATTGTCTGTCGTTTGCGCTGGTGTTAGTTGGTTTGTGTTTTGTTACCACTTGACTGTGTGTCTATGTGAAGTAAACCGTTTTAGCTTTTTAGCACAACGACATCAAGGAATTAGGGACATTTCAGCACAATCTCATTGCATATAGCCAAAAACACACAGGTAAAGAAATTTCGAGGTATTTCAGCAAGATGCTAAATACTATGTTTTTACATAACAATGCAATGGGACTCGTGCTCATGACATTTCGCTATCTTGACGAACGCTTTGTCAACTGAGCTAAGGAGGCATAGTTGCATCAAGCTATGTCCAGGATATATACATATACATGACATTCACCTGGGGCCGATCCTATCAATGCCTTAACCCGGGTTAACTCACTAACCCGGGTTAAAAATGGGTTATTAACCCAAACCCCATCCTATCAAAACTTGGGTTAACCCGGGTTTGCTTAACCCGGGTTTCACATCGGGGTTAACAGGCTATTTTGGGGTTAGCGCTAACCCCAATCCTATCATTAAACCCGGGTTTAGAAATAGGGGTTAAAATGGGGTTAAACAGGCCTAAACTTAACCCTCCTCACCTAGGTGGGTTAAGTCCTTAACCTGGGTTTGCATCTTGGTGTTAGTTCAATTGTGTTGATTTCATGTTATATTTGAGTTTGCTTTCTTCATTTTTAGGCGTTTTTTCTCTCCACGCTTCTTTGTTTTCCCAAATCATTTGTTGAATTAGCATATGATTTTTATAGCTCATTTCTTAAATGAAGCGTTTTCTGACTGAAATAGAGCTTATAAATTTTCATAAAAATCGTGAAACGTCTTTCTTTGTAACATCAATAATTGAAACGAAACAGAATACAATAACAAATGTTAGTATTTAAAAAGGCAATTTGTAGCTGCAGAAAAATTGTGGATGTTATTTCCTGCAGACGTTTATGTAGGATCCTGCTTCCCCTAAAAATGCGATCGAAATTAAATTTTGTAGTTTACAGTTTTAATTAATTATATTTTACATTATGTACATTTTAAATTGTATTTTTACAAATCAGAAATGAAATTCTAAAAAAGCTAAACTCGTTGGGCCATATGGCCCTAGTGGCTATTTTTACATATTATGCTTGGGACAGGGTTCGGTTACCGGATGGCAGTCTGGGAATTTCCTCTTAAAACAATTTCCTGTTAGAAAAATCGAGTTTCGATATCCTTCTGCCGACAATGAAAATTTTGATGAAAATTCAAACGAATCCAGAGCCGGCTGTAGTTCGTCGGCGGAAAAGTCGTTCCACCAAGTAATACAGGAGGTGATGCAAATTGAAGTAAGGAACAGTTTACTCCAACTCAGAATCACTCTCACTCAATCTGAACTCTTACACCTAGAAATCGATTAGTAGCTTTTCCTGCAATTAAACGTTAGCAAAAATTCGTACTTTTCCTGATTTTGAGCTTGTCGCTTCCAACTTTTTTCTGGGTATATCTTGGACCATTTAATGCTTATATATATGCTTAACTGTAAAGGTAAAAAATGGCAGCCAAAAATGTAAAAATGGTCATTTCCAACTGTTAGTCCTGAGGAAATTCAGACATGACAGGGTTAGCATAGGGTCGGATACTGGGAGGACAGTTTGTCCCAAGATAATTTTGAGGGGCTTGCATCTTAAACCAACATTTCCAAGGGGGCTTGTGCCATAAGCATAAATTAACGTTAATACTAACGTAAATTCTCAAATCTTAATAAATCTGCAACAAAATTATGACATCTTAGGAATAATTGCAAACTTTTTATGGATTTTCTTGAACGAAATTCTGGTTTTTGGAATTTTGGTTTTAGGAATTTTGGTTGTTGGAAATTTGGTTCGAAAGGCTACTTTTTCCGGCCATTTCTTCCCTAGCCAAATATTTCTTTACCCCATGTCCCTGATGGCGGTATGGCTTGTACCTTGTGCTGGCGGGGAAGACTTATTTGTACTCCCATACTAGGGACCTTCACTCAGGCCCGTTAGCCCGGCCGCGTATTTATAAAATGTACACTTGATTCGCGCAGCAAGAAAGTGTACAGCGATATCGCGCACACTTTCAAAATGTACATGCGATTCGCGCAACAGGAAAGTGTACAACGATTTCGCGCACCCTAAGAAAGTGTACATCGTGTTCGCGCAACACTATACCCATGTGCAAAGTTATTGATGAAATGTGTTTTCTAAGTGTTGTTCTATCAGACAATCAAGGCAAGACAATATACGTATAATTGTTTATTTATTCCATCACTCGCTTAGAAAAGTTGCAACAGACACAACAGTAATTACTGAAATTATTGGAGGAATTACCAAATTTTTGATTTTGAAGACTGGCTGGGTAATGGTAAACTTCAATTTGATACGACATGGTAAATTTCACAATAAAACCGATGAGCAGAGCAAGCTTGGTTTGGCACAGCAGAAAGATCAAATGATTGTCGATAATTAGAAACGAATATCGCATCTACTATAAATCCAGTGAAAATTCAATCACGTTCGAGGAAAAATTTTGTCTGGTCCAAGTTTTTTTCCAGTGTGAATTTGACAATTTTTAACGATTTCATAAGTATTGGTAAATTTCACAGTAACATCGGTGGGCAGAGCAAGTAGCCCTGCACGCTGGATAAATTTTGAATTTCTTAAAAAATATAAAGAAAGATAAATCATTCGAGAAATTTGGAAGTATATATCAGAGACTAATAACGTATCCACTATAAATCCAGTAACAACTTAACCTTAAATGTGAAATCGGCCATTTTCAACCGTTTCAACCGTTAGTCCTGATTTTTAGACAATACATTAAATTCTGGGAGACCAATTTCCAATCACCCAGTCCTGCTAATGCTCGTATTCAAAGGAACACGTCCAACTAACCGTCAGGACCATTAAGAATTATAGCCAAAAACCGATGCAGTTAATAAAGCGAACAAGCTGTCCTCAGAGAACACCTACATTTTATCCAGAAAACACACCTTTTCGTAAAACCATACACAGAAAAAGATCTGGTTCTGGAAATAACATCATTTAATCTTTCTTTAGTTTTTTCAGAAATTCACAAATTTATGCAGCGTGCAAGGCTGTGGCTGTGCCAAACCAAGCTTGCTCTGCTCATCGATTTTATTGTGAAATTTACCATGTCGTATCAAATTGAAGTTTACCATTACCCAGCCAGTCTTCAAAGTCAAATTTGGTAATTCCTCTAATAATTTCAGTAATTACTGTTGTGTCTGTTGCAACTTTTCTAAGCGAGTGATGGAATAAATAAACAATTATACGTATATTGTCTTGTCTTGATTGTCTGATAGGACAACACTTAGAAAACACATTTCATCAATAACTTTACACATGGGTATAGTGTTGCGCGAACACGATGTACACTTTCTTAGCGTGCGCGATATCGCTGTACACTTTCTTGCTGCGCGAATCAAGTGTACATTTTATAAATACGCGGCCGGGCCAGGCTCCCTGCGTTAACCCACGGCAATAAGGTCTATACTAGGCAACAAGTAAGGCTAATTTTGGCACATTTCAGCATGAATTTATCAACGCCCTTTTCATAAATATAGCAACATTACCGATAGACAAATTGAGTCCTTTCAGAAATCGTACATAGACAACAGACCATTGTAAAATTTAAAAAAAATTGAGTACGGCTTTCCCTGCCAAATTTGAATCTCCGTTCTCCAACCTCCCCAAACCCCAAGAAATGGTACATCTAAAGCCTTCCTTTTATTAAGATTTAATATACCTGTCACATGATGAACGATAAAGCAGGAAAATGCAATAAAATAATAAGTTTGAAGATCATTAATGTGCAAAAATTGCGCAAAGCAAGAAAGATTTATCAAAAACAATCACGCGCAATGCAAGAAAACCAACGGTTACTAGCAGCCATTAAGAGAAAACAGGGTTAACCCAAACCCGGGTTTGCGTTAACCCGGGTTAGCGTAACCCAACCCCAAAAATGTTTGATTAGACCCGGTTAACCCCAGGGTTAACCCAACCCTGAAATATTGGGGTTAACCCCAAAATAGGGCCTAACCCGGGTTAAGCCTAACCCCGTTTTGATAGGACCAGCCCCTGGTCACCCCTAGGTCGCACCGGAGGGGTTAGAGCAGTGTGGCACATATCATCATGAAGCGCAACAGTTGCCCTACACATACATGCAATCCGCTTTGGTCTAGGTCCCTCCAGTAGTTCAGGGTGGCCAGGCAAAGTTTGCCAAATTTCGGCACTTGGACGGACTAAACTTTTCGTAAATTTCAAAGTCTCAAAAAATTTGCAGGGAAGCAGCGGGAGCGACAATAATATATACAGCATCTAGGGTTATTTTTGACGCTCTTCAAGATAGGCTATTAAAATCCTATATATATAACTTATACCAGTAAGCCAACACTGGAGGTGGGTTTTTTCCCGCATTGGCGAGTGGGTTTTCCCCCGCTTAGCTATATTTAAACGAAACATTTAGACAATGGCGAAAAGCTCAAATTCTTGCATCTGCACTGGATCACAATAATAATCTGGCTTTGTCCTACTTCCACCACCCAGAGAAGTCGGGCTTCTTCTCTTTCCAGAACTTGAAGTTCCCGAAGGGTTGACTGTGCCAGTTCAAACAATTTTTCGCCTACGCCAGATTCGCAGACATTTTTAACAATTTATACCGATGTAATTTAAATTATTGTTCCATCATTAGCTCAGCAGAAAAAGCAACTTTCTCAAGTATATATATTAGAAACTGTGATCCCCATGAGAAAACGGTGCCCCGAAATATTTCATTTCCAGGCGTCTTGGCCTAGGAAAAGCAAGACTAAATATTCTAATCTAAGCGTTACACATGTGAGGAATTCTATTATATATATATACAAGAAATAAAAATGCTCCTAAAGAGCAAAGAAAGAAATATGAGTCAACATGGAACATGTAAAATGCTAAATATTGTCGGTTGTAAATTAAGAATAAGACAAGCATGTAAAATGCTAATATGAGTCTGGTGAGGTTGGAAAGTGCAGAAGACAAGTTTGTATATACACGCACCAATATGAGTGCATGCCAAATAGACTCATATTGGCATTATTAGTATTCTGAAGGCAAGTGGTTGCGAATTTCGGTTATATATCACTCACGTATGTCAGCACGACGAGACAGGGTAGTTTTAGGGTGGATGACAGGATGCTCCACAGGTTACGCACGTATATACGTGTATTGTCACGAAAGTTAACATCAGATTTAACTTTGAGTCTCTGAATACATGAGTTATACAAACGCTTATTAAAAATGCTATATACATCCGTATATGGCATACTCTTATCATTATGTACTCTTGGTTGTACTCAATTAGCAAGGATCCTAAGACTGCCAGATCGTATATATTTGGATAAAGGCTTACGTCTTAGTTTGTTTGTTTTAGAACAAGGAAGCAATGTTATGTGATTTGTGCTGTCTGCTTTTCATAAGTCCGCTTCTGTTTGAGGCAGCTGCTTCTGGTAAATACTTATTATTTTATTATTTTATTCTGCATTTGCACACCTGGGCCTAATATTCATGAATTTTAGAGATAACCTGGCTTTTAACCACATAGTAGTTGTTCTCGTTTTTCTCACCGAAATTTTAAAAGAGAAAAATCGTTCCTACAGCAGTTATATATACGGTTTGACGAGCTGTTTCGATTTAATATGGTGTTCGAAATCTTCGGCAACCTTATAAAATTAAAAAAGGGATTTGCAAGCTTTCAAACACACCCTCTGGTACCATATTTAATGTGTTCGAGAATACCGAAGTACAATTTCTAGCATTTGAATTACCTACCTTTGCTAAAGTTTACTAGCTGTCTAAATTCAGAAAGGACCGTGCTAACGTTACAATGTTTTATCTCCAGTTTTGATAAGGATTGAATGTAGATTTTTGGGACGCTGAGCACAGACCTGAAATCTGTGTTTCGATTCAAGTTTGCAACTTAGCTCAGTGCAATTGTATATCCATCAAAACCAATTTGTTTAACTTTTACGAAGATCTCGTCCTTCTTCGCTTCAAAGTAGTTTTTTTTCTAAAAAGCGATATATGATATCCTTAGGTTAATTTTACAGGTGCAGGAAAATCCAAACCCAAGAGCAATTAAGGGGGGGTCGCTTTGGGTCAAAATCGATAGACGCGGATTTCGCTCATTTTCACACACAATATAGGTAACATATGTTCTCAAAAACAAGACAAAACAGTAGAGTTCGAAATCAAACTGTGGCAGAGATATGCAGCTATAAAGTTGGAAAAACTGAAAATCACTGTGATTGGCCCTCCAAGGTCATGTTGAGACAGAACGGCAGCGAAATTTGGGTCAACTAATATTGCAAATTAATTTTTTAGGTTGGCCAATATTTTAATGCTAAAACAACTCCGGGATATCCAGCCAGTCGTTCGCAGCACATTCTTCAATTGTGAACTGAGCCTTTTCCATCTAACTGTGCCCTGTAAGTTTAACTTGCTCTAACTTTCAGATACTACATTTCTAACACATAGTTCTATTAAAAAAGTTGATCAGCTCGTCCGTAGCTATCGAATGATACCCAATTTGTCTATATTTTAGCAATTTCAAAAATTGACTTTTGTGACCTATAAGAGATCAAAGGAGCCGACACGACAGAAAAGTTCTACCTAGAAGCATTTGCCTTTACCATAGTGTCCGGCAGGCATTGAGAGTTTTATGTGCCAATTTTGGTGCCTTTCGAGTGGGTAACGAATGAGAAATTAGTAAAAGAACGTGAAAATTGCGAAAAATAATGATTTTTGGCAAAATTAGCAGACTTTGTGGCGGATTTCTGGCGATTCTTCAAAGTCAAAATTTCGGAAAATTGGTGCTTTTTGTACCACGAAAAACAGGACCAGCGAAACATTTTCGCCTCTCCTGCACGATTGGCAAAAGCTACAGAAATCGCTTATAGATAGTTGCTCTCTACGCGTACACAGAATTCTTATGACAGTAGTTGCAAATTTCTATCGTTCGTAGTGCTCTCAAAACACTTGCCACAAAATGGGCTAATTTTGCCAAAAATCACCATTTTGCACAATTTTCACGTTATTTTAATAATTTCTCACTCGTCACCCACTCGAAAGTCACAAAAATTGGCACATAAAACTCTCAATGCCTGTCAGATATTATGGTAAAGGCAAATGCTTCAATGTAGAACTTTTCTGTCGTTTCGGCTCCTTTGATCTCTTATAGGTCACAAAAGTCAATTTTTGAAATTCCCAAAATATAGACGAATTGGGTATCATTCGATAGCTACTGACGAGCTGAACAACTTTTCTAATAGAACTATGTGTCAGAAATGTAGTATCTGAAAGTTAGAGCAAGTTAAACTTTCAGGGCACAGTTTGATGAAAAAGGCTCAGTTCACAATTGAAGAATGTACTGTGAACGAATGGCTGGATATCCCGGAGTTGTTTTAGCATTAAAATATTAGACAACCTAAAAATTAATTTGCAATATTAGTTGACCCAAATTTCGCTGCCGTTCTGTCTCAACATGATCTTGGAAGGCAAGTCACAGGGCCTTTTCATAAAAAGCTTAAACGGCTTAGCTTAAACGGCTTAGCTTAAAAGGCTTAAAAGGCTTAAAAATTCCTTTTCATAAATAATCGGCTTAAGGGGGGGGGGTCCATCGTGAAAAATTTTTAGGCGACGGATTTCGCTCATTTTCACACACAAGTTAGCCACATATGTCGTGCATATCAAGTTTAAATTTTGAGTTGTTTCGTTCAGTTCTCCGTAATTTATGAGCCATCAACTGTGTTCAATTTGAATATGAGCGAGCACAAGGGTGCTGCAGCCAACTGAGGCCAATTTTCGCAATTCAACTCCACGTTTTTAGCGTATTTTATCATACACCTTTAAAAGCCATTAAGAAAAACATTTTCGCACGGTTTCCAGCCGGATGGGCTTGATTAGAAGCTTCTTTAAAGAATTTCTCTGAGAAACAAGGCCCTTGTTCCTCCTGATGTAATGAAACATTTAACAGCGGTTAACTTAAAATAGAAGCATTTCCGACCCATAGTTCTATGAGAAGAATTCACCCCTTCAATGAGAGCTTTCGATTGATGTATAATATGCAATATTTTGAAGAATTTTAAAAATCGCTGTTTTGAGAAATTCGGGGTTCGAGGGTCCCATTTGGCATGTTGAGAAGTACTGGATGTAGTTGTCAGCATAATTCATGCTGCAAATAGATCCAAAGACATGAATACACAAGTTGGAATACAAAATAGGCAGTTTAGGACCATACTGTTGTTGGAATTTAGCCAAATTTTCGAAAAAACCGAAATTTTGAAAATTTTGCTAAAAATGCCCATTTTTGCGCCAAAAAGTTCTCGAAACTGGAAAAAGATACAATGGAACCATTGGTATCAATGGAACCGCCAATTCAAATACTACGGTACCCTGGAGTTAGAATTTTTATTTAGGCCTTTGATTTGGAGCAATTTGCAATTCTTTCAGAAGACCCCACTTTTCAGCTGCAAAAAACGTTGCATTTTCACGATTTTCCACTGTTTTCGATAAATAAAAATTTTAAAAAAAAATTAGGGGCCTAAATCAAAATTCTACTTCCAGCGTACCGCAGTCTATGATTATAGCTACATTATAGATACAAAATTATGCAGTATTACAACTGTTTGTCGAGAGATCTTTTTGGCGCAAGAATAAAATCACAACTTTTTCAGTTTCCTATGTTTAACACATACGGACCTCACCTTTGAGGTGAAATAACTCCAAAACCGTAAGAGATACTAGTTTACTTTCAAAACTCGTTAAAATATCCCACTCAAAGATCATTATATATGTGAAAATGAGCGAAATCGGAGATGGTCGAAAAATTGACCAAAAATGGACCCCCCTTAAATGGCTTAAACGGCTTCGCCTTAAACGGGTTAATTTAAGCCGTTTAAGGGGGGGGGGTCCATTTTTTGGTCATTTTTTCGACTTTCTCCGATGTCGCTCATTTTTACATATTTCATAGTCCAAACTGTATATTTTAACGAGTTTTTGAAATTAAAGTCCTAAGTCTTACGGTTGCTGAGTAATTTGACCTCAAAGTTGAGATTTTATAGAGTCAAACATAGGAAATGTGAAAAGATGTCACTTTTTCACGTGCGCCAGAGAAATCTCGCGAATGGCAAAATGGATCCGCCCAAACTTTATATCATATTTTTGCCATGTTTCCGAACTGTGATTTGTAGGAATCAGAATTTTGATTTAGGTCTTTAAAAAATTTTAATGAATTTTTGAAGTATTAAAATTTGATGTCTGTTAAATTTGGTGCCAAATTTTAATACTTCAAAAATTCATTAAAATTTTTTAAAGACCTAAATCAAAATTCTGATTCCTACAAATCACAGTTCGGAAACATGGCAAAAATATGATATAAAGTTTGGGCGGATCCATTTTGCCATTCGCGAGATTTCTCTGGCGCACGTGAAAAAGTGACAACTTTTCACATTTCCTATGTTTAACACATAAAATCTCAACTTTGAGGTGAAATTACTCAACAACCGTAAGACTCACGACTTTAATTTCAAAAACTCGTTAAAATATACAGTTTGGACTATGAAATATGTAAAAATGAGTGGCATCGGAGAAAGTCGAAAAAATGACCAAAAAATGGACCCCCCCCTTAAGCCGATTAAGCAGATTATTTATGAAAAGCATTTTTAAGCTATTTAAGCTAAGCGGTTTAAGCCTATTGTTTATGAAAGTCTTTTGACTATTAATATATAAAAGCAAATGAACTTCCTGTTCCGTTGTAGCTTTTATCCTACACCATTTAATGTACTGGTTCGGGTATATGCACCAAATTTTGAAAGTCTGTGATTTATTCAGTTCTTGGAGTTCAACAATGATTTGTATAGGAATGATTTTAAAGCTAGGGATGTGTTCATTACGCAAAATGAAGTATTTCTGACGTAACTCTACTGTTTGAATTGGACATGTGATAACACTAAAGTAATTTGGATTTCTCTGAGTGTGGGAAAGCTAAAGAAAAGCTATCACTTCTGGGTTCAAACGAAACGTTTTCCCAAAAAAGTCTGCAAATTTATTCGTCTTCATGATGCAATCAAACTCAATCCAAATATATACTTTTTATTGTACGAAATTTTATAAATGAAAATTGAAAAATTAACTCAAGTTTTCCTTAACGTATAAAATACTTGTATAAAATGGCCAGGGATTACAAGTTTCTACATATACATTGAGAAAAAATCATCTGCTTATCTATTTAATGAAACCCACTTAATTTTTGAATTTTTACACACATAAGAATCCAAATACAGTATATACATCCCGTCGCTCACCCGAAATGGGTTGGAGTTAGAATAAAAAACTTGAGGAAAATTAGCTTAATTTTTTAATTTTATAGTGTTTAGAATGCAACTATTTATATATCCTAAATCAAATATTGCATTAGAAAGAAATTTAATGGCATTGAGATTTTTACGGCAACACCGGCCCAGTTTGGGTGAACAGACGGGATGTACTGTATTTGGATTCTTGTATATGTAAAGATTAAAAAACTGGAATTTCTGATAGTTGTTTGGTAGGATTCTGCTATAGCGTCTAATTCTTATTAGTTTTGCGTAAATTAAAATGTGGTTGACACTAGAAAATTGTTCTTCCACTTGTACTAAAAACTGCTGGCAATAGGTAGTGAGCGGATGAGAAGCAGACTGTCGATTACAGATTACAAGTCTCTACAGATTGAGTAAAATTTTGGTCAGTTGGTGCAAGCCACCGTCAGTATAATTGGTATAACCTCGTGCACCACAAACAGAAACCTTACTGGTATCACATGCAACCATGCACACTGTAAGAACAAAGCTCTGCTGCGAAATAATGCCTTGTTTGGAGCATGCTCGTTTCAATTTCATTTTGACAATTTTCAATTTAAAATTTAAAATACGCCTTAGCAGCAAAAGCTTACAGAGGATTATAATATAGTGGAAATATAATATGTAACTACGTCCCCGGAAAAGCTGAGGTTCAACTGGAGAATAATGCCGCCTTAGGGGACTGCTTGTTAAATTTCTTACAATAGAATGAATCTGGATTGTTTTTCACGAGTGAACCATGAAAACGAATAGATTTAAAAACTTCCGTGACTCAAAACTTGGTGTGCAGCACTAACCTCGTGCACACCACTTTATAACTGGATATCGGAAATAATCCAGAGAGGACCATTAAAAGTAGGGGATGGATGAGAGAATACTCCGCCCAACGAACATGACTCAAAAGATTTCGGGTCTGACTCACGAAGTGGGTTTGCTAAGGGTACAGCATTGCATTACAGTGCAGCATTAACAAAGCTGTAAGCCGTTAGCATTAAGCCGTTTAAGCGCGGTGATTTTACGCGGCTTAAAACTCAGACAATTTGAACTGAATTTTAAGCCGTCGGCTTAAACGGCTTAAACTAAAATTATTTATGAAAAGGAGATCGGCTTAAACGGCTTAATTTTAAGCCACTGCATGTTTAAGCCGGTGTGCTTTTTATGAAAAGGATTCGGCTTAAATTTTAAGCCGATGGTTATTTATGAAAAAGGTCGGCTTAAACGGCTTAAAGTTAAGCCGTTTAAGCCGTTTAAGCCGACCACCCTTTTCATAAATAAATTCACTTTTAAGTTAAGCCGTTTAAGCGCTTTTTATGAAATGGCCCACAGTGATTTTCAAGTTTTCCAACTAAATAGCTGTATATCTCTGCCACAGTTTGATTTCGAACTCTACTGCTTTGTCTTGGGTTTGAGAACATATCTACCTATATTGTGTGTGAAAATGAGCGAAATCCGTGCCATCGATTTTGACCCAAAGCGACCCCCCCCCCTTAAGTCAGGCCCCTTAAGTTCCTGAATTTACAAAAGGAGCAATTAAAGTGCCTCACTACCGAAATGCAAAGGTAACGACGTGACCTCTCACCTTTTTTCTGCAGTCACTGTTTAGACAGGGTAGTTTTGTGGCAGTTAAAATTCAATAAACTGCAAAACTCAGTCAGGCAAAGCATAGTTTCTCCACACGACCCACGGTATTTACAAAAGCCACGCTAAGCGATGTTTTTGTCTCCTGCTGAAAAGAGTTTCATATTACAGATGGAAGCTGTCGGCGAGGGAAACGACACGCCATAGTGGAGGACGAAGATGCGTTTACTTGGAGTAAGTACAGCTATAACATCTTGAAAGGGAATCCGTTCACTACCTTGGACAATGACCCTGGATGGATGACGGAAATTTTCGAGGCAACTGATGAAAAGGATGAAAGCTTTCACACGGTCAAACAGCTGTCTTGTGTTGGTGAGCCGACAACGAAAGTGTTGAAAACAACAGATGAATACAGGAAATTCGCCTTCAAAATGTTTGCAGCAGTGGACGAAGTCTGGGAGAAATACGCTGGCACTAACAACAAAGAAATTCAAGATGCAGTGGAATCGGACAAGTTCACTGTGGTTTCTTCTGCCCAGTGCAGCTTTTACTCAGTAGCTGTGCATGACTATAATTTGCCAAAGTTCAGCAAATTATTTAGTGACAAACTCCGCAAACTATTCTTTGCATCTAAGCAGGAGTTTGAGGAAACATTTGATGAATTTATCGAACTATTCGGTACACATTTCAGCAGGAGAACTTATTTCGGTGCAAAATTACTGTACCGTGAAACATATAAAGTCGTCGAGCGGCAACTATTTAGTGAGCAGCATTTAATCGATTGTGTCAGTGACAGAGCATTAGAAACCATTGGTATTTTGAAACCATCAAGCTACTGTGACGATACTATGCGAACTGTGGAATTAGATCAGTTCGAATCCAATAGATTGTTTCGCAAAGTTCCACTCAAAAGAACCGCCTGGTCATCCTTGTATCTAACCAACCCTGGAAAATGCGATATCCCATGGTACAAAACATTTAACGAGGGCCCTTTGGTTGTAAGGGTGGAGTTTTCGCCAATTTCTGATTTATTAAAATATGAAAGGCTAAAACCACTTATTGCCGGAATCCCTGAGGAAGAGTTTAATGCTAAATTAACTTGGATCAATAAGCTCTATCGAATAAAAAGAGATATGAGCCTTGATATTTATAAGTCCAGGTTTTCAAGTCGATGTGGCTTTGACGACGATTGCGAATATGGAGCGACTTGCGTGAACTCTGGCTCATCCTATGAGTGTGTAGACAGTAAGTGTATTCAAAGTTTACCATTGGGAATAAAAAAACCTGTGTTAGAACCAATTGTAATGTGGGTAATAACGTCCCCGTTATCACCCCCCTTCCAAGCCCTTTCATAATCCCCACTTTCACTGTTTTCCTAAAACTCCCCCAAAACCCCCTAAAATCCCCCAAATCCCCCATAAATATTGTATGATTATAATTGTTGGGAAGTCCCATAATTATGTATTATTTTGTATGTAAACCCCTCCCCTAAATATTGTGCAGTGCTAACTTTATGCTCGTTCTTTAAAAATACCTAAAATTGTCTAATTTTGAGCGTAAACTTAACATTGCACATATTTCCCTTTCTTGTTGGCTTAGCGAAGATAGACCCTCCCGTTCCCAACGCATATCAAAATTCTCCTTGAATGATTACATCACCCTTTCGTCAGTTGGGAGTTTTCAAAGTTACAGAGCGGTCGGTTCATTTTGAGATCGGGGCCCCACCCCCATTTTTCTACACCTAAAGAGTAAGTTCCAGTCTTTGATTTTTTCCTTTAAAAACCCTTTTCTAATTCCTTTTCTAACTGTTTTCCTGACCTAACCCCCCTTCCTTTTTGCTTACTCTTTCAAAGTTAACTCCTAACCACCCCCCTTTCCCTCTTTCCACCTACTAGCGGGGTTGCCCCTTTTCCCTTCCTTGGGTCTAACTTCCTTTAGCTAACTTCCCCTCCCCCTATTTTATTGTATTTGTTGCTGCGCCCCATTTGTTGCTGGTCCCCCTTCCCTTGGTCTCTGTTCCCTTTTTTGCCCCCTATTTCTGTTATTGTGCGGGTAGCCCGCTGTACCTTGCCTGTCTTGTCCGGATACCGCCGGACGGACCCTCCTGTTGTAACCTTGTCCCCTATTGTCCCATTAAACTGCCAGTTGTCTTATTTATTAACCTTTTATTATTAATTTTACTAGGACTTGATCTCTTAATTAGCTAGGTAGAGCTCTGGGACTAGCCCGGAGCTGACTTATAACTGAGCCTATTTTTGTGTGTGTCCCCCGAATTTTGCTAGGCGCCCCGTTGGCGTCCCCCAAAAGTTACCTGTCCCCCCCTTGGCGAGGCAAGTCGGTGGTAGAGAGCCGCCTGGACTAAATATCTCCACCCGCAGTCGCAGGTCAGCGTCTTGCGCACGGTTCCACTTGTGAAATAGGGGCTTGAGCTCAGTGGTTAAAATCCCTAGCTCCCCCATATTTTACATTAGGCTGCCAGCTCTAGGCTCTCCCCTTTTATTTTTCTCCCCCCTGAAATATTTTTCCGATTTCCCCCCCCCCTAAATTAATTTTTCCTAGCCCCCCCCCCTAGTCCAAAAATTTTTTAGAGTCCCAAATTATTTTTTTTCCTCTACCTACTACCTGTAAAGTTTCCCCCCCCTATTCATTTTCCCTAATATTGACTGGATTCGCCGGTCTCATATACCCATCCCCCCCGGGTGTATTCACAAAGGTCTGCAATTGACGTCATTCCCAATTGCAAACCTTTGTGTTAACTTTTTTGGCCCGCCCCCGCACCGCTTGAGTCCTTATCAGGCGCCTGACTTTGCTTGGGTCCTTTGAAGGTCCGCCCACGCATCGCTTAAAGTCCCAGTCAGACGCCTGACTTCCTGTCAATCCCCCGTGAATTTTATTAGTCCCGTTTTCCTTTCTGCGGACGAGTGGTGTGTTTATTTTATTCTCGTGCCTAATTTTGTGTCGTGTTATTTTTTTCCTACCTGTTGGAAATTTATTTATTATAGTTGGGCAGACCAACTTTTCCCTTAGATTATCACCAGGACCACGCCAGGTGATAATCTACCCCTATTATACCAGCAACTCCCTACCCGCCCTAAATTTATACCAAATTGCCCCTCCCCACCCCGAAAATTTTTGGGAAGGAAATATAAAATTTTGTAAAATTTGGTCAGATTCCAGGACCCGCCCAGGAATCTAACCCGGTATTGTTGGCCCTTGTCAGCCCCACTGGTGGATTGCTGCTACCCCTTGGACGGATTCCCCGAAAATCCAGGTCGATCCGGAGATTGACCCAACCCCCGAATTTTGGCCTGAAATACGTACGTATTATTGGAGTTTCGTTCCCTTGGCCTGGATACCCCTGACCCGCCCTAGTTATATACGTATATCGTCCCAAACGTCCCTTTTTGTCCCCAACTGCTGCCCAAATTTTTGATATACGTATATAACTAACTCGGTAAGTGTTTTGTTTTTCTTGTGTTTTGTTCATAATGGATAATCGCCCCCCTGAAGACGACCCCTTTGATAGTAAACCCAGAGTGGCCCGGTCCCCTGACCCGCCCCCCTGACCTTGGGGCCGTGGGCGGAAGTTCTGGGCAGCACGGATCTTCCGTTCACATCCGCCTCGGGTCAGGACTGAGTCCCGAGGACGATCTACACCCCTCGTCGGACTCCCCCAGGACGGAGGTAGAGGAAGCCCCTCCCGTCATGATTCCACGGTCCACCTGGACGGTTCCGACCCCAGTGAAGAAGATAAATTGCGTACCCGAGGCCAGTGGAGGAAATATCAAGAGCAGCTGGCCCGGCTGATCGGCGATGCCCCTAACCCTAAAAACCCCATTTTTGATCGTCTCACTGATTCGGGTCCCGCCCAATCACGAGTGAGAAAATCCATGCCCCCCCTTACCCGACCCAGAGCTACCTCTGAGGGAGCTCAAAAACCCCAAAATAGCCGGTCTAGCCAGCACTGGGGCCTGGCCTCCCCTTCATCCGGCTTGATGTGGGACAAGTCGGGTGACCTACGGAACCGCCAGAATTATGATGACGGGACGCCCCCCCTGGCCTCACATGAGTCCTATCCCTCTACCTCCGGAAATTCCGCGGATTCAGCCCCACCCCCCAATCGCACTCCTCTGGACCAGCCGTCCGGAAAGCCCCAACCCAAGAAAAAACCCGCTCTGGGTTTTTGTCCCAAAGTCCCGGCGTGTCCTGGCTGGGCCCCTCCTACGCATAAAACCCCCTGTGAATGTCTCGACGACCAGATTGGTAAGTCGGTATTGGCCCAGCAGGTACGTCATATGACCCGGGAAATGTGGGTTTTTCTGTATCAAAACCACCCCAGGGTTTATACAGAATTCCTCGAGATTGTGGCGGCCATCGAAGAGGATTCCGACGTGAAACCCCTACCCGAACCAAGGACGAGGGGGCAGCCCCCTAACCGTCCATCCCCTCCCCACGGCGATTCTCCGCCGTCATCTGACTCGGAATCCGGCGACGATGGCCCCACATTCCCATTTCGCCCCCGGGCCCAAAGCGATACTCGGGCTAACCGACCTACCCGCCCTTCCTTTTCCCGGAGACGCCCTGACCCCCGACTGCACACCAGGGAAGCCCAGGTGGAGCAGTCCAATCTGTCCACGGCGCGACACGTGGCTGAGTACCTAAAGGCCTTTAAGAGAACGAAACCATTCCTAGGCCCCCAGAGCCAGATCAAGTTCACGACCTGGATTTCTAACTTCAAGGACACGGCTCGTGTCCATGAAGTCCCTCCCCACCTCCTCCACCGAATTCTGTGGCAGTTCCTTGACGATTCCGTCAAGGAAGCCCTCCATGGCCCGAACTTGCCCGATTCCTTCGAGAAATTGGTGGACATTTTGAAGCAATTGTACGAGCCCATCCCCACAACGGTCGAGCAGTATGCCGACCAATTTTACCGCCGAAGGCAACAACCCTCGGAAAAAGCCCACCAGTACGTAACGGCCCTCCGACTTTTGGCGGTAAAAGCCTTCCCCTCCGCTGGTATCCGGGAACGTGACCGGAAAATGGCTGAACAGTTCAAATCCGGTCTGAGGGAAGCCCTCAGGGTCCGGGTGGCTGGTCAGCTAGCCGAAATGTCCTATTGGCCCCAAAATGAGCAGAGCTCCATGATCGATCGAGCTCTGCTTATTGTCCAGTCCGTCGAGCGGGCCATGGAGGAAGAAACCCCGCCCCTAGCCTTCGTGGCTCGAGCTTATGACGACCCTTTCGAAGACCCTGACTACTTCGATTACCCCCCAAATTCCCCGGAGCGAGAGGCCTATGCAGCAGAAATGCGTACGGCACCGACCTACCCCCCTCAAGCTCGAGCCCAGTACCAACAGCCCCGTTTTCCCCGATCTCAGAACCCTCGTCCCAACTCTAATTATAGGTCTGGCTATAATTACCCCTCCAACTCTGGTCCCCGTCCCACTAACCCCAACCAGAGGCCATACGGACCTAGATTGTGCTTCTGGTGTGTGAAGGAAGGGCATGGTTGGATGCAATGCCCTGACCGAATTCGAGCAGTCCAGAACCTGGGTCCAAACCACCCCGGGTTTTTACGTATGCTGAGTAACCCTAAGGTGGCTGTCACGGATCAGCCGCTGAACCCGTCCCAACCCCCTGACCAACACGGAGGTGCCCAGAACGACCTCCCACCCCCACCCAGGAGCCAGAGACCCCCTGGCCTTTTTCAGAACCAGGGAAACGCCAACCAGGGGCGTCCTCAGTAAATCCTGGAGGGCGCCCCCGGCAACCCTCCTATGCTGTAAATATGGTCCTTGCCTTTACTAATCACCCCCCTCATCTAACCCAAACGCCCATGAACCTAACCCCTCAGACCCTCCCCCGAATTTTATCGAACAGAGTCCCTATCTGGATCCTCGTGTTCATCGGATTATACACCGTCCCCTCCCCCCAAGAGCGGTCTGCCTAGTCTGTTCGACCACATTGCCGAACCTCCTGACCCTGTCCGACGTAGCCTTTCCTTTCTGGAACCCAAGCAGGTCAGGGTTTGTCAGTGGAGGCCCATAGAGGAGCTGGTCAACATGTACGGAGGATTTCCCGGCGGCGGGGATTCCGTCCGGATACGGCAATGGCCTGCTCCGCCCCAACTGGTTCTGGTCTCGAATGGAAACAGACCTTGTCTCGAGGCCTTCAAGCCGTGTCCGCCCAATATCAGGAGATTTGCAACAATCCCAGGTGCAAATATTGTATCCGGAGGAAGCGTCAGAAGAAGCGTCGTCAGGTCTGGTTCCCCTCCTACGATTTGGTTATGGCCAATGGTGGGTACCCCGGCGGCGGGAACCTTATCAGGGATAAGGAAGGTAATACCCGTCCCTATAAGTTTCTGAATCGGTGGCGGAAACAGGTGAAACCTTTTGGAGACGGGGGAGACCAGTCTCGCAAAGGCCGCCTTCGTCCGCCCCTACCCAAACTGACCTGCCGATCCCAGTTTTGGACCACGCCAAAACTCTCCCAAACCCCCCTGCCGACCTCAGTCTTGGACCACGCCAGACTTCCTCTAACCCCACTCCCAGCAAGAGAATCATGATTTTCATCATGATTCCTATTCTCCCTCGACCTTTCACCCGCTCTTACCGGGGCACCCAGGTGCTGTTGAGTGATAAGCGGGTTAAAAGTCGGCAGTGGAA
>JASAND010019681.1:0-31606 GCA_030248195.1 Trissonchulus latispiculum | reverse complement strand
ACTTTGTTCAGTTACATGTTATTATTATTGCTCTGGGCTTGCTAAAACTAAGACCACTTAAGGCACAACTAAAAAAAACGACAGGAAATTCCAGTGGTATGGAATAAAACACGTTAGTAATTAAAGCAAAGTTAAAATTAAGGTTAAAAATCGCTAAGCAAAATTTTGTAATTTTTGCCCACCGATCTCTAAATTTACCCACTCAATGCTAAGTTAGCCCACTAAAATGCCCACTGGCCGTTTTGAAAGAAAAACCCTGAGGCTGAGCATTGTGCAAAGTGTCCACCCAGCCTCCAGCTTCCCCGACACAATGTTTATGATGTTTTTTTGTTTTTTTGTTTTTTTCCTGTTGGTGTTTCTTTTTACACTTGATTGATTTTTTCGTAGAATTGTGTGGTTTTCTGAATTTTTTTCTTTTTTTTATCCTTTTCTTCGGCCAAGATCTCTCGCCGCCTCTCTTCGTCCCGAAAGGCGAACCCGACGTCGCTCCAGACCCCTCAGATCTAAGGTGGTCCTCTCAGCAATGAAAATAATCATCGTGCATTACTCTATCAGCGGCATCAGCAGGGCTATCATCATCAGCATCGAGTCAGTTTTTTGGAGAGTGAGGGTGTGTGCCCCCGCCCAGCAACCTCCCCCCCCCCCCCCATTCGAGTTCCTCCATAAAAGTCGCCCCCACCCCTCACAGTCCTCCTTCCCCCCCATCGATGACGATGGGGGGCTATATTTTGAAAAAATTTTGCAAATTTTTACGTTTTTTGTGTAAAACCTGCTAAAAATCACTAAAACACGACTAGTTTTAGGTATTTTTAAGCTGAATTGAAAATTTCGTTGAAATCCAGCGAAGCCAGCATAATTTTGAAAATCTAGGGTAAAATAGTGTAATTTGGCAATTTTTGGTTTCTGAGGAGAGGGAGGTCCGAGAATTTATATTGGGGCGAGCATATGGGAGGAACCTCGAATGGGGGGGGAAAGGGAGGATTGCCAAGTGGGGGCGCACACCGCTCCAAAAAAAACTGACTCAATGCTTGATGATGACCAACTTCGCCCGTGGCCACTGATAGAGTAATGACGTGGGTGTACTCGTTGCTGGGAACTGACTCAGAATCTGAGAACCTGGGAGCGACATCGGGTTCGCTTCGGGACGAAGGAGAGAGAGCGAGATTCGTCTGACTGAAGAAAAGGAAAAAAAGAAAAATTCAGAAAACCACACAATTCTACGAAAAAATCAATCAGTGTAAAAAGAAAACACCAAAACTTGGAAAAAACAAAAACAAAAAACATCAAAACTTTTTCGCAAGCTGGAGGCTGGGTGACACTTTACACAATGCTCCGCACCTCAGGATTTTTCAAAACAGCCAGTGGGCATTTTAGTGGGCAAACTTAGCATTGAGTGGGCAAATTTAGAGATCAGTAGGCAAAATTACAAAATTTTGCTTAGCGGTGCTTAACCTTAATTTTAACTTTGCTTTAATTACTAACGTGTTTTATTCCATACCATCGAATTTCCTGTCGTTTTCTTTAGTTGTACCTTAAGCAATCTTAGTTTTTATAAACAATGCAGGGTTCTTATACATATTAAAACATACAATATTAAAACAACAGCACGGGGTCAGGGAGGCACGGCCCCTCAGAATCTGAACGAATTTTTCAAATTTTGATATGTTTGCACATGTTTTGAGTCATCGTTTCGATTTTCTGCGTTTGCATTTTTTCTATAAATACATTCTATCTTTTTTACAAATACACATTTTGCAACATTTCGAGGAGACATATTATTTAGAAATAGATAATAAGTGAAGTGAGTAAAGCTAATCAAGTTACAATTTAGCAGTGACACAGGAAGCCCAGCGGGGTCTGGGGCGGCAGCCCTATAAAAAAATTGAAGATTTTTTGAAAATTAGCAATAAAACCGTAATAGAAATGTTCACTTCTTTTACCTCAGTGGTCCAAATTTTCAGTAGGCAAACTGCTGGGCAAATTTAAATTTGAGTGAGCAAACTTGCAGCCGAGTGGGCAAATACCCCCAATTTTTGCCCAAAAAAACCGTGCTGCACCTGCATAAGAAATGCATCGCAAAATGACAATTTAACGCAAAACTGAGGGGTTTTATGGGGGACAGACCGGTACAAAAAATACCACTTTCCTCTACCATAAACGGGTAATCATTGCAAGAATTAATTAAGTAATAAGGCTTATTACTTAAATAATTAATTAAGGCTTACCGCCGCAACAGTAGTAGTCTTTTGTAGGAAGGCCTGCGTTTTCGCAAGCCAGGAGTCGCGTTGAGCACTGTCAATTTGACTATGAAAGGGGGACGGAAGGTAAGGGGGCGGTCCGGTCGGGGGCCATATGGCACTCTGAAATGAAAGAAAAGAGTTAAACAAAATGCCAAAAAAATCAAATCTTAAAGCTAAACTTAATCCACATAAAATTCAGTCACTACAATGCTAAATGTAGTACATACGTATGTACATAATACTGAGAGACAACAGCTGCGTACAAAAGCCGCTGTGGTAATTTATTCGCAGTAAGAGATTACCAAGAAAATTAAATATCAGCAGCACTATAAGTTTGTAATTCAATATAGCTGTAGTTACTGAATCAAGAATTTAAGGGGAGTCATAATATGAAAAACTTGAACCACAGATTTCGCTCATTTAACACATACGTAATCTAGCCATATATGTCATACATTCAAGTTTAAATTTGCAAGTTGTTTCGTTCAGTTCTCAGTAAAGTTATGAGCCATTCATTGAGTACAATTTGAATATCAGCGAAAATGAGGTGCTGCAGACAACTGAAGCAAGTTTGCACCAAATCAACTTCATATATTTAGCTTATTTTGTTATGCACGTTTAAAAAACAATTAATAAAAACTCAATTTCCGAACAGATTCAAGCCAAACAAGCATAATCAGGAGCCCACAGCCGAGATTTTCCGAAGAAACAAGTCCCCTGTTCCCACTGATGTAATGAAATCTTTAAGAGCGCTTAACTTAAAATAGAAGCATTTCCGAGCCATAGTTCTATGAGAAGAATTAATCCACCGCACTGAGAGCTTTCGACTGGATTATAATATGCCATATTTTGAAAATTTTTGAAAAATCGCTGTTTTATGTGAATTTCGGAGACTGAGGCTCCCGATTGGCGCACTGAGAAGTACTGGACAGAGCTGTCTGCATAATTCATGCAACAAATTGATCCTAAGGCATGAATAAATATGTTGAAATGCAAAAAAATGCAATTTCGCAATATATATAGCTTGGTCGTAAAATGCCTATCTTTCGAAAAGAACAGCAATTTTCGCAATTTTGCAGAAAAAACTAATTTCTGCGCCAAAAAAAATCTCGAAACTAGCAAAAGATTCCGAAGTAACATTAGGTAGCCTTCGAAAGCTTTATCATATACTGTGTCACTGTGGAATTAGAATTTTTAATTAGACTTCTATTTTTTATAATATGCAGTCAAACTTAGTGACCTCCATTTTTGGTCACCAAAAACGACAGGTTTTAGCGATTTTCGGCAGTTCGCTAACTTCTCAAAATTCATTAAAATTTTTGAAGGCCTAATTCAAAATTCTAATTTCACAGTGACACAGTATCTGTTTAAAGGTTTAAATTGATACCAAATGTTACCCGGTTTCGAGATTTTTTGGCCAGAATTATAATCGACACTTTTTCGATTTCCTATGGTTAACACATGCATACCTCTACTTTGAGGTGAACTTTCTCAACAACCGTAAGAGATCCAACTTAAGTTTTATAAACTCGTTAAAATATCCCACTTGGACAATAAAATATGTGAAAATGAGAAAAATCGGAGATGGTCGAAAAAATGACCCTAAAGTGGACCCCCCCTTGAGTCAAGAAAACCACCAGAGAGTAGAAAAATGTTACCGAAATTTAGGTATAGGATATTAATAAAGCTGCGCTAGTTGATACACATCATTCTCCTACAATTTAAACAAAAATAGAGGCGAAGTGAAGGGCGACCCCCCCCCTCACCAGCATCTAAAAAACCTGTTTCAGCCAGCCAAACATTAAGCAAAAAACACTTACGGATGGAATCAATACCATGGCTTGGCGCACCGGGTCATAAACGTAGCGAGCTAAACACAGAGAATGTTAAAATTGTCATGGATATCTACTTTACATTACACTTATTTACACTAACATACTATACAATGTTGGCTATCAAATAAAATGTTCAGAAAAAATGAATAAATTGTACCAAAAAGCTAACCACAACAGAGACTACTCCAGAGAACTCCAACAAAAAGCCACCACCTACGCGGCATAACCGTAGCAGCATCCATCGTCGGGGGCGCAGCGCCACGAAAGTGTGGATTAATGTGGATTTTGCTGGCAGCTGCAGCACAGTTGCCGCCAGAGAGCACAGCACCAGGGGCGAAGCCCCCACAGGGGCTGTGGAGTAGGTGGGCGCCCCGGGTTCTGCCGTTAGGACCAGGGGCTGAGTGGGGGTCAGTGAACGCAGGGCTTCCAAATCTGCATCTGTCGGTTCTTCTTCGGCCGATATTCTATCACCCTCCTCTGACAATCTGAATTAAAATTAAAATTTAAATTTAAAAAAGCTGAAAATATTTAAAAGTGTAAATTGGACAAACTGTATAATGCTGCAAGAGTTAGCAGAGCTGCAGAAACAGCGAAATAGGCTGCGTTTACAACGCCACAAATTCACAAATTCAGTTTTTTTCCGTAGGTTCTTCCTACACCTAGGGTACACAGCGCAACTTTATAACTTTAATTGAATTTCCTATCAAGATCAAGTCAAACTTTAAAATATTCATGATAAATTTCAGAAATAATTCGGTCTCCGGAGCGCCCCCCCCAACCCGAAAAAAATTCGGAAGCAAACAGAAATTTTTACTGCCGTAGCCGTCAGGATTCGGAGGTGATGGAAAACTGATGCGTCATATTTCTAAATTTTTTTCTTGGCTCTTCAGAAAAAATCAAGGATTTGAAGAACGAGTTTTTTTGCAAAGAAAGAACTCTTTCAGCTTCTGGGAGGCTCAGTCAGCCCCCAATCCTCCCTCCTCCTGGCTTATTTTTACTGTGGGGGGGGGGCGCCCCCCCATTCGAGAAGCCCCCCACCCGCAATAAAATGCCGCCGCCCCACCTAAATTTCCACCTCCGCTATAACCCGAAAAGTCGCCAAATTTTACCATTTTTACCCTGAATTTTCTAGAAGTTTTCGATATTTCAGCTTAAGAAACACCCAAAATTAGTAAATTTGGGCGAGTTTTGGCAATTTTTGCTCAAAAACGTCAGAAAATTTAAAGTCAAAAATATTCCGTCCCCAGTTTTGGCAACTACGAGCCCCCCCGCACCCCATAAATTTTGGCCTAGAAATAAAGCCAGTCCTCCCGCCAGCGTAAGAAATAATGTAACGTAGACAAAAATATTCCATACTTTATCTGATCATCCCCAGACTGCTGCTGTAGCTGCTCTGATGAAGGTACCACCGGTTGATCCTGTAAATCCTCCTCCTCCTCATAGTCCAAATCTTCATCGGGCGGTGGCTCAAAGGCCACATCCAAATCCAAATCCCCACCACCACCAGCCCCTACCATCATCGGTGCCGTCGAAGACGGCAGCAAGGGCACCCCTTCTCCAACCTGCTCCTCAGAAGGGGGTTCCGGGGTCAGGGGTCGAGTGGGGGGCCTTTCCAGACCACTAGGAGACTGCTCACCCGGAAACGTTACAGCTTCAGCAGCCATAGTCGTACTGCTGGTCACCAAAGAGTCTGCTGCCGTTGTCGACAATAAATTACTGTCTTCTAACACCACCATCCCTTCCACAGCAACAGATCTTTGCTGATCCGTGATCCCCCCGGCCATCATGAAATCATCTTCCGCTCTGGAGGGTTCAGGTTCATTGATGTCGTCCGGAGTCAGCTGAGTTACCGGCTGGCTGGGATCATCTGAAAAAGGAGGCAGAAAAACAACACAGAAATCATCAAAGGAAAGGAGAAGAAGGAAAGTGGAACCAACAAAAAGGAGGAAACATCATTCTGTTGTGATGTCGACCAGGTTCACTTCTGAGACTGTTTCTGGCAACTTGGTTGAACTGTGTGTGACCCAATCATACGGGACAATATATTTAGTTTCTTGACTAACATTTTGCACCTTCGGGTGATGATCATCAGACTGTGATGTCTAATGCAGCAAACAACAACAACAATAGCCACAACTAACTCTTGCGCTTGCCTTTGCCAAACGAAACCAAGAGTTTGTCTACCCCCAATCAAAAAACTAAAGTACATATCATATCATGTACATATCAACACAATTCCCAAAAACAATCCTAGTGTTCTTCTTTCTTACCGGCAGTAAACAGTTCCGTCTCAGCCTCAGACAACAGCCGGGCCTCGCCCGGATCCAGGAAGGCTGTCGTCGAATCCAAGCGATCAGATCGGTGCTGTAGGTCAGCTGTCTGTGCTGCAGCACCAGTCAAAGCGGAGGCGGAAGAGGACACCACAGGAGGAGGCACAATGCGACCACCAGTAGTAGACTTTGCCTCAGGTTCATCAAGAGCGTCGTCTTCTTCTTCTTCTTCAGCGTCAGAGACGCCCAAAACATCCGCTTCCTCCGCCTGACCCAGAATATCATCCTCGTCTAAAGCTTCGTCGGATTGCTAAAACCATACAAAGAAATAAAAATAACACAATACCAAAAACTATATATATATATACATACATATAATAGGGACAAGATAAGCAAGACTGTGATTTACTATAATAAAAAATGCTACTAGAAGTTATGTGACGTACATACAAGTTATAACAGCTATATACTACTACAAGTTATATGCATAGTATATATACGAACATATACATACAATAGTACGCCCCTAGTATATACCTAAACCTAAATCAAAAAGATAAGACACCTACAGAATCAGTTTGCAAAATATCATCCTCATCGTTGAACGAGTCAGCATCTTTTGTCAACAAATTGATTAGCAGACAGTGGGTGGACAACTGTATGCTATAATCAGGGTTCATGCGGACTTCACAGTTTCAATTTCCAGGTTTTCCAGGTTTTTCAAGGTTTTCAGCGGCTTTTCCAGGTTTTGTATTAGTCAAATTTCATCAAATTAGCGTAAATTTGGAGCATTTTTGGGGTATCAGGTTCTTAAAACCAGCGATGCACTGGACCCAAGCACGACAACAAGAAGCCTGTCCCGACATAATTAAAGTAATGGTAAATCTGGGGTGGGTTTTCCGGAAAAATGCGGAAAACTAATTTTTTCGGCTTTTTTTTCCGTTTTTCTCGTTTTTTCGATAACCCCAAGGATTTTAAACTGCGTATGGAGCGCTGAAAAGTCAAATTTTAACTATTTAAAGCGTTAGACAGTATATATTTTATAGCTGCAAATAAAAACGTAGACCACTTAAAAGAATTTTTAGAAATTTTTTTTTCAAATCTAATTTCAAAAACTTTCTTCAACGAAAACATTTTCAACAGTTTCGCAAAATTCTCAAATATTTGAACTTATCGGGTTTTCCTTCCGGTGCCCATCGTGCGGTAACTATTGGTATATATTTTCAATCAAGCTTTTGGAAATGTGAAGGCTAAAAATGTAAGTTAAATCTTAACCAAACCTGTATATAATTTGTTAACATCCAAAAAAGAGTATTAAAGTGTAAAAAACAAATCTAGCGTAAAAAGGTAAAAAAACCAACTCTCAAAAGTCTGAAAACATATATACATAATTAAAATATATTAATATGTTTACTTTTTTGCAATTTACATTCCTATTACATATTTTTTAATTTCGACGGCGTAAATTTACAAAAAAAAATCGCTTCTCCGCGTTATAAACGCACTAAAGCACTTTAACGTCGAGTTAATGAGTTTTTAGCAGTTTTCTAAATCAGGTAAAAGAGTCTTAGCATCATTTTACACACCGTGCTCGTTGTAGTGTAATGTTAAGCTATGAATAGCAGACGAAAAATAGATACGCAGGGGAATGCAAAAATTGTCCGGGGGGCGAAACCCCCAGAAGCTGAGAAATTTTTATAATTTGTGACCAACGTGGAATTTTTACTTTATTTAATGAATTTGAAATTAAAAATACATAAGACCCTATCATTGGGTTGATGCACCCAAATTATGTAAACGCTGGTCAAAGTAGGGTATTTGGGTATAAGTACATAAGTACTCATTTTGGGATACAAAGACGTATTATGATGGTACAATGTACTTATATATTTCGCTACGAGGGGCGCGAAAATTTTTAAACATGAGCGTTTTCCATAATATGGTACAGAAACAATTTCTGGGGTCCAGAATTTCGGAAGGACTCCCCCCCCGGCTACGCGCCTGCATTTTTATGCTCGACTGCGTAAATGCATACAATTTACGCAAAAAAAATCGTGCAACCAACGGGAATTTTTGGGTGGGTGAGGAGTCCCACAAAGAGTAGAAGACTTTTCAAAAGCAGGACCTTCTGGATAAAATTTCAGTATAATTTTCCATAATCGTAATTATTGTTAATGTTCGCCCTTTAGGGTAAAGTTTGAGTTTCGTTGTTATGTAAATAGAATTTAAAATAAAAAGTTTAAGGAAAGGCGTATTGCTATAAAACACACAATACCATACCAAGTAAATCTGCACATTATACAGGGTTCATGCGACCTGGAAAAACCTGGAAATACCTGGAAAAACCTGGAATTTGGGTAAACACCTGGAAAAGCCTGGAAAAACCTGGAATTTGCTGATTGATTCCAAAATTTCACCAAATTTCTTATATTTACCATTGAAATTGAAAAAATTGCCCGAATTGTGATGTTGTTTAGCCCGTTTTGTCAGCTTTTCACTCATGGTCTGTACATAGTTTTTTACTTGGTATGGTATTGTGTGTTTTATAGCAATACGCCTTTCCTTAAACTTTTTATTTTAAATTCTATTTACATAACAACGAAAACTCAAACTTTACCCTAAAGGGCGAACATTAACAATAATTACGATTATGGAAAATTATACTGAAATTTTATCCAGAAGGTCCTGCTTTTGAAAAGTCTTCTACTTTTGTGGGACTCCTCACCCACCCAAAATTCCCGTTGGTTGCACGATTTTTTTGCGTAAATTGTATGCATTTACGCAGTCGAGCATAAAAATGCAGGCGCGTAGCCGGGGGGGGAGTCCTTCCGAAATTCTGGACCCTCCCAGAAATTGTTTCTGTACCATATTATGGAAAACGCTCATGTTTAAAAAAATTTTCGCGCCCTCGTAGCGAAATATATAAGTACATTGTACCATCATAATACGTCTTTTGTATCCCAAAATGAGTACTTATGTACTTATACCCAAATACCCTACTTTGACCAGCGTTTACATAATTTGGGTGCATCAACCCAATGATAGGGTCTTATGTATTTTTAATTTCAAAGAATTCATTAAATAAAGTAAAAATTCTACGTAGGTCACAAAATAGAAAAATTTCTCAGTTTCTGGGGGGTTTCGCCCCCCGGACAATTTTTGCATTCCCCTGCGTATCTATTTTTCGTCTGCTATTCATAGCTTAACATTAAACTTCAACGAGCACGGTGCGTAAAATGATGCTAAGACTCTTTTATCTGATTTAAAAAACTGCTAAAAACTCATTAACTCGACGTTAAAGTGCTTTAGTACGTTTATAACGCGGAGAAGCGATTTTTGTAAATTTACGCCGTCGAAATTAAAAATATGTAATAGGAATGTAAATTGCAAAAAGTAAAAATATTAAAAAATTTTACATTCGTTCGTCATTATGTATATAGTTTTCAGACTTTTGAAGAAGTTGGTTTTTTTACACTTTTTAACGCTAGATTTGTATTTTTAACACTTTAATACTACTTTTTTCGGATTTTAACAAATTACAGGTCTTGTAAAGATTTAACTTAAATATTTTTATCCTTCATATTTCCAAAAGTTTGATTGAAAATACCAATAGTTTCCGCACGATGGGCATCTGAAAACCCGATAAGTTCCAATTTTTGAGAATTTTGCGAAACTGTTGAAAATGTTTTCGTTGAAAGTTTTTGAAATTAGATTTGAAAAATTCTAAAAATTCTTTTAAGCGGTCTACGTTTTTATTTGTAGCTATAAAATATATACTGTCTAACGCTTTAAATAGTTAAAATTTGACTTTTCAGCGCTCCATACGCAGTTTAAAATCCTTGGGGTTATCGAAAAAACGAGAAAAACGGAAAAGCCGAAAAAATTAGTTTTCCGCATTTTTCCGGAAAACCCACCCCAGATTTACCATTACTTTAATTATGTCGGGACAGGGGCCTTGTTGTCGTGCTTGGGTCCAGTGCATCGCTGGTTTTAAGAACCTGATACCCCAAAAATGCTCCAAATTTACGCTAATTTGATCAAAATTTAATAATACAAAACCTGGAAAATTGCCGCTGAAAACCTTGAAAAACCTGGAAAAACCTGGAAATTGAAACTGTAAAGTCCGCATGAACCCTGATTATAGCATACAGTTGTCTACCCACGTGTCTGCTAATCAATTTTGTTGACAAAAGATGGCTGACTCGTTCAACGATGAGGATGATATTTTGCAAACTGATTCTGTAGGTGTCTTATCTTTTATGATATTAGGTTTAGGTATATACCAGGGGCGTACTATTGTACGTATATGTTCGTATATATACGTACGCATATAACTTGTAGTAGTATATAGCTGTATATAACTTGTATGTACGTACACATAACTTGTATTAGATTTTTTATTATAGTAAAACTGTGCTTGCTTATCTTGTCCCTATTATATGTACGTATACATATATATATAGTTTTTGGTATGTGTGTTATTTTTTATTTCTTTGTATGGTTTTAGCAATCCGACGAAGCTTTAGACGAGGATGATATTCTGGGTCAGGCGGAGGAAGCGGATGTTTTGGGCGTCTCTGACGCTGAAGAAGAAGAAGAAGACGACGCTCTTGATGAACCTGAGGCAAAGTCTACTACTGGTGGTCGCATTGTGCCTCCTCCTGTGGTGTCCTCTTCCGCCTCCGCTTTGACTGGTGCTGCAGCACAGACAGCTGACCTACAGCACCGATCTGATCGCTTGGATTCGACGACAGCCTTCCTGGATCCGGGCGAGGCCCGGCTGTTGTCTGAGGCTGAGACGGAACTGTTTACTGCCGGTAAGAAAGAAGAACACTAGGATTGTTTTTGGGAATTGTGTTGATATGTACATGATATGATATGTACTTTAGTTTTTTGATTGGGGGTAGACAAACTCTTGGTTTCGTTTGGCAAAGGCAAGCGCAAGAGTTAGTTGTGGCTATTGTTGTTGTTGTTTGCTGCATTAGACATCACAGTCTGATGATCATCACCCGAAGGTGCAAAATGTTAGTCAAGAAACTAAATATATTGTCCCGTATGATTGGGTCACACACAGTTCAACCAAGTTGCCAGAAACAGTCTCAGAAGTGAACCTGGTCGACATCACAACAGAATGATGTTTCCTCCTTTTTGTTGGTTCCACTTTCCTTCTTCTCCTTTCCTTTGATGATTTCTGTGTTGTTTTTCTGCCTCCTTTTTCAGATGATCCCAGCCAGCCGGTAACTCAGCTGACTCCGGACGACATCAATGAACCTGAACCCTCCAGAGCGGAAGATGATTTCATGATGGCCGGGGGGATCACGGATCAGCAAAGATCTGTTGCTGTGGAAGGGATGGTGGTGTTAGAAGACAGTAATTTATTGTCGACAACGGCAGCAGACTCTTTGGTGACCAGCAGTACGACTATGGCTGCTGAAGCTGTAACGTTTCCGGGTGAGCAGTCTCCTAGTGGTCTGGAAAGGCCCCCACTCGACCCCTGACCCCGGAACCCCCTTCTGAGGAGCAGGTTGGAGAAGGGGTGCCCTTGCTGCCGTCTTCGACGGCACCGATGATGGTAGGGGCTGGTGGTGGTGGGGATTTGGATTTGGATGTGGCCTTTGAGCCACCGCCCGATGAAGATTTGGACTATGAGGAGGAGGAGGATTTACAGGATCAACCGGTGGTACCTTCATCAGAGCAGCTACAGCAGCAGTCTGGGGATGATCAGATAAAGTATGGAATATTTTTGTCTACGTTACATTATTTCTTACGCTGGCGGGAGGACTGGCTTTATTTCTAGGCCAAAATTTATGGGGTGCGGGGGGGCTCGTAGTTGCCAAAACTGGGGACGGAATATTTTTGACTTTAAATTTTCTGACGTTTTTGAGCAAAAATTGCCAAAACTCGCCCAAATTTACTAATTTTGGGTGTTTCTTAAGCTGAAATATCGAAAACTTCTAGAAAATTCAGGGTAAAAATGGTAAAATTTGGCGACTTTTCGGGTTATAGCGGAGGTGGAAATTTAGGTGGGGCGGCGGCATTTTATTGCGGGTGGGGGGCTTCTCGAATGGGGGGGCGCCCCCCCCCCACAGTAAAAATAAGCCAGGAGGAGGGAGGATTGGGGGCTGACTGAGCCTCCCAGAAGCTGAAAGAGTTCTTTCTTTGCAAAAAAACTCGTTCTTCAAATCCTTGATTTTTTCTGAAGAGCCAAGAAAAAAATTTAGAAATATGACGCATCAGTTTTCCATCACCTCCGAATCCTGACGGCTACGGCAGTAAAAATTTCTGTTTGCTTCCGAATTTTTTTCGGGTTGGGGGGGCGCTCCGGAGACCGAATTATTTCTGAAATTTATCATGAATATTTTAAAGTTTGACTTGATCTTGATAGGAAATTCAATTAAAGTTATAAAGTTGCGCTGTGTACCCTAGGTGTAGGAAGAACCTACGGAAAAAAACTGAATTTGTGAATTTGTGGCGTTGTAAACGCAGCCTATTTCGCTGTTTCTGCAGCTCTGCTAACTCTTGCAGCATTATACAGTTTGTCCAATTTACACTTTTAAATATTTTCAGCTTTTTTAAATTTAAATTTTAATTTTAATTCAGATTGTCAGAGGAGGGTGATAGAATATCGGCCGAAGAAGAACCGACAGATGCAGATTTGGAAGCCCTGCGTTCACTGACCCCCACTCAGCCCCTGGTCCTAACGGCAGAACCCGGGGCGCCCACCTACTCCACAGCCCCTGTGGGGGGCTTCGCCCCTGGTGCTGTGCTCTCTGGCGGCAACTGTGCTGCAGCTGCCAGCAAAATCCACATTAATCCACACTTTCGTGGCGCTGCGCCCCCGACGATGGATGCTGCTACGGTTATGCCGCGTAGGTGGTGGCTTTTTGTTGGAGTTCTCTGGAGTAGTCTCTGTTGTGGTTAGCTTTTTGGTACAATTTATTCATTTTTTCTGAACATTTTATTTGATAGCCAACATTGTATAGTATGTTAGTGTAAATAAGTGTAATGTAAAGTAGATATCCATGACAATTTTAACATTCTCTGTGTTTAGCTCGCTACGTTTATGACCCGGTGCGCCAAGCCATGGTATTGATTCCATCCGTAAGTGTTTTTTGCTTAATGTTTGGCTGGCTGAAACAGGTTTTTTAGATGCTGGTGAGGGGGGGGTCGCCCTTCACTTCGCCTCTATTTTTGTTTAAATTGTAGGAGAATGATGTGTATCAACTAGCGCAGCTTTATTAATATCCTATACCTAAATTTCGGTAACATTTTTCTACTCTCTGGTGGTTTTCTTGACTTAAGGGGGGGGTCCACTTTAGGGTCATTTTTTCGACCATCTCCGATTTTTCTCATTTTCACATATTTTATTGTCCAAGTGGGATATTTTAACGAGTTTATAAAACTTAAGTTGGATCTCTTACGGTTGTTGAGAAAGTTCACCTCAAAGTAGAGGTATGCATGTGTTAACCATAGGAAATCGAAAAAGTGTCGATTATAATTCTGCGCCAAAAAAATCTCGAAACCGGGTAACATTTGGTATCAATTTAAACCTTTAAACAGATACTGTGTCACTGTGAAATTAGAATTTTGAATTAGGCCTTCAAAAATTTTAATGAATTTTTGAAGTTAGCGAACTGCCGAAAATCGCTAAAACCTGTCGTTTTTGGTGACCAAAAATGGAGGTCACTAAGTTTGACTGCATATTATAAAAAATAGAAGTCCTAATTAAAAATTCTAATTCCACAGTGACACAGTATATGATAAAGCTTTCGAAGGCTACCCAATGTTACTTCGAATCTTTTGCTAGTTTCGAGATTTTTTTGGCGCAGAAATTAGTTTTTTCTGCAAAATTGCGAAAATTGCTGTTCTTTCGAAAGATAGGCATTTTACGACCAAGCTATATATATTGCGAAATTGCATTTTTTTGCATTTCAACATATTTATTCATGCCTTAGGATCAATTTGTTGCATGAATTATGCAGACAGCTCTGTCCAGTACTTCTCAGTGCGCCAATCGGGAGCCTCAGTCTCCGAAATTCACAAAACAGCGATTTTTCAAAATTTTCAAAATATGGCATATTATAATCAATCGAAAGCTCTCAGTGCAGGGATTAATTCTTCTCATAGAACTATGGCTCGGAAATGCTTCTATTTTAAGTTAAGCGCTCTTAAAGATTTCATTACATCAGTGGGAACAGGGGCCTTGTTTCTTCGGAAAATCCTTTAAGGAAGCTTCTGATCATGCTTACCTGGCTTGAATCTGTTCGAAATTGTTTTTATTAATTGTTTTTAAACGTGCATAACAAAATAAGCTAAATATATGAAGTTGATTTGCGCAAACTTGCTTCAGTTGTCTGCAGCACCCTCATTTTCGCTGATATTCAAATTGTACTCAATGAATGGCTCATAACTTACGGAGAACTGAACGAAACAACTCAAAATTTAAACTTGAAATGTATGACATATATGGCTAGATTACGTATGTGTTAAAATGAGCGAAATCCGTGGTCTAAAAGTTTTTCACGATGGACCCCCCCCCTTAAATTCTTGATTCAGTAACCAGCTATATTGAATTACAAACTTATAGTGCTGCTGATATTTAATTTTCTTGGTAATCTCTTACTGCGAATAAATTACCACAGCGGCTTTTGTACGTAGCTGTTGTCTCTCAGTATTATGTACATACGTATGTACTACATTTAGCATTGTAGTGACTGAATTTTATGTGGATTAAGTTTAGCTTTAAGATTTGATTTTTTTGGTATTTTGTTTAACTCTTTTCTTTCATTTCAGAGTGCCATATGGCCCCCGACCGGACCGCCCCCCTACCTTCCGTCCCCCTTTCATAGTCAAATTGACAGTGCTCAACGCGACTCCTGGTTTGCGAAAACGCAGGCCTTCCTACAAAAGACTACTACTGTTGCGGCGGTAAGCCTTAATTAATTATTTAAGTAATAAGCCTTATTACTTAATTAATTCTTGCAATGATTACCCGTTTATGGTAGAGGAAAGTGGTATTTTTTGTACCGGTCGGTCCCCCATAAAACCCTCAGTTTTGCGTTAAATTGTCATTTTGCGATGCATTTCTTATGCAGGTGCAGCACGGTTTTTTTGGGCAAAATTGGGGGCATTTGCCCACTCGGCCAAAAGTTTGCCCACTCAAATTTAAATTTGCCCAGCAGTTTGCCCACTGAAAAATTGGACCACTGAGGTAAAAGAAGTGAACATTTCTATTACGGTTTTATTGCTAATTTTCAAAAAATCTTCAATTTTTTCTGGGGGGCTGCCGCCCCCCAGACCCCCCGCTGGGCTTCCTGTGTCACTGCTAAATTGTAACTTGATTAGCTTTACTTCACTTCACTTATTATCTATTTCTAAATAATATGTCTCCTCGAAATGTTGCAAAATGTGTATTTGTAAAAAAGATAGAATGTATTTATAGAAAAATGCAACTGCAGAAAATCGAAACGATGACTCAAAACATGTGCAAACATATCAAAATTTGAAAAATTCGTTCAGCTTCTGAGGGGCTGCGCCTCCCAGACCCCGTGCTGTTGTTTTAATATTGTATGTTTTAATATGTATAAGAACCCTGCATTGTATAAAAACTAAGATTGCTTAAGGCACAACTAAAGAAAACGACAGGAAATTCGATGGTATGGAATAAAACACGTTAGTAATTAAAGCAAAGTTAAAATTAAGGTTAAAAATCGCTAAGCAAAATTTTGTAATTTTGCCCACCGATCTCTAAATTTGCCCACTCAATGCTAAGTTTGCCCACTAAAATGCCCACTGGCCGTTTTGAAAAAAACCCTGAGGTGCAGAGCATTGTGCAAAGTGTCACCCAGCCTCCAGCTTCCGACAAAGTTTTGATGTTTTTTGTTTTTGTTTTTTTCCTGTTTAGGTGTTTTCTTTTTACACTGATTGATTTTTTCGTAGAATTGTGTGGTTTTCTGAATTTTTCTTTTTTTCCTTTTCTTCAGCCCGACGAATCTCTGCCGCCTCCTTCGTCCCGAAAGCGAACCCGACGTCGCTCCAGGTCCTCAGATTCTGAGTCAGTTCCCAGCAATGAAAATAATCATCGTCATTACTCCTATCAGCAGCATCAACGGGGCTATCATCATCAGCATCGAGTCAGTTTTTTTGGAAGTGGGGGTGTGTGCCCCCACTTGGCAACCTCCCCCCCCCCCCATTCGAGGTTCCTCCCATAAAAGCCGCCCCACATAAATTTTGACCTCCCCTCCCTCATAAACCAAAAAATTGCCAAATTACACCATTTTACCCTAGATTTTCAAAAATTATGCCGGCTTCGCCGGGATTTCAACGAAATTTTCGCTAATTCAGCTTAAAAAATACCTAAAACTAGTCGTGTTTTAGTGATTTTTAGCAGGTTTTACACAAAAAACGTAAAAATTTGCAAAATTTTTTCAAAAATATGCCCCCCATCGTCATCGATGGGGGGGGGAAGGAGGACTGTGAGGTGGGGGGCACTTATATGGGGGAAAAGGGAGGAAGGGAGTAAAATTTGCTCACAAAATATACTTTATGTTTTTCAGCTGGAGCAGAGCAGGAAAATTATCATCAGTATGAACTGTTTTAGCTGAACTCTCGTTTTGACAATTTTGAGTATCGTATTTGAAATTTTGTCTTGCTGGGGAGTGGCTACAGGAGACTGGAACAAATCGGGTTGTGGTGTCGTGTCGGAGTCGGGTCGTTTCTGTCATTGCTGGATGCTCGGGTTATAATAATACGAGGGCGTTAAGGTGGTGATTCCCTTTGGTCACATAAAGTTTGCACCATTATTACTCATTCATTACTTGGAGTTAAGAAGCCATGTTTATATCAAAATGTAGCTTGACATTTTCTCTATTTAACGCGTGCCACGAAACTAATGTTACTTTTCTAAAATATTTTTAACACATTTTAGAAGAAGTATAATTTTCCAGAATTTTTGCAGACTCAAGTAAATTTTTTCGCGAGACATCGGTTATATCATTCGATACCTCCATTAAATAGCTGGGGACGATTTTTTATTTTTTGTGAAATCGCTCTTCGTTATAGAGAAATAAGATGAAATGTGTGCGTAACCTGTATTTTGCCAACTTTTCCCAAATTTGTCAGGCGATTACTCTAGTTAGAAAGCAGCAATCGGGGCAACTAAAAAATCGTCCCTGGGTATATTTGTGCAGAACACATTCGTTCAGTAGCAGCCCTCCAACTTGCATGGTGAATGCTCCACAATCTTTGGAAAAAAATTGGTCGTGTTTTTGCAAAAACTACATTTTGTATGATAGCAGCCTACAGGATAGAAGTTGGAAGACGATCATGTGTCGGATAATTTGTCCCTGTGAGAGACCTTCAGATCGACGCCCTTAGTTTGATTTTGCGACTTGCGTAGTTCAAGAAATGTTTGATTATTTGATTTCTGCAAAAATGACAAGTTTTCCACGCCAAAACAAGAAAATCGGCTATATCTCATGGTAGAAAAAAGCTAGAAACTTGCTTTAAAAAGCAAAAATGTGACGCTCAATGAGATCTTTCAAATGAATATAGTCATAGCTGTGTAGCTGCTGCCAAACGTTCAGAAATTGGGAAAAACCACTCTGACCGGAAAACTCAAATTTTTGAATCGGGATTGCGCGGAGGGTATTAGAACGCTAAAAGAACTTATTTCGGAGAGTTTCATCAAATTTCATATTGATTTACGCCGCCAAATAACAATATGTGCCCAAAAGGAATCACCACCTTAAAGCCCTTTTTCTCTTCTCGCCATCAGTTACAACAGCTAGCATGACTCTCGCTACGTCGCCTGAATGCTGTCCCACAATGGGAAGCTGGAGCAGAAACTTTCTTGGCCTTTCGGCTCTCGGTAGTCAGTCAGTAAGACATCCATTAACTGTTCATACGCAAGGTAGAGCGATAAGCACACCATTCCTTTGTTTCAGCGACATCGTCGTAATCGTAGTCAGTCACCGTCAAAACCTGAACCGGAGGCTGCCACAGAAGAGGTTTTGGAGATTGAGGTACTGTTTTTTAGATTTTAGATGTAATCTGACACTAGTGAGTTTTTTCGACATTAATTCTTAAAAGATTGTGTCGGTACGTAACAAGCTAGTATCACTTGAGTGACCAAGCAAACTAATGTATGTATAGGAGAGTGCATTGGGACTATTTCTAGAATGTTTGACTATATTAGGACTGGACTCATTCTAGGGAATTTTTCTTGGGGGGCCCTCGGGGGGCGGGGCGAAAATTTTTCGAAATTTATCTAAAAACGTGCTAAAAATTGCGCTATTTTTATAGTGATCGCGCCAGAAATACATAGGCAATAATAATCGATTAAAAATCTCCGGCGAAGCCAGAAAATTTTTGAAACTTTGGTTTTCTGAGCGATTTTTTTCAGGGCAAAAGTTGGTACCAAAAGGGGCACCCACTTTTTTAGAGGGAAGGGTGTTTATGGGGGACCCCCCCCCCGTCCCGACTAGAATAAGCCCAGTTAGGACTATATTTTCTTCTATCGGTTTTTTTTCTAATTTTTTGTAGGGCATTGATGAGAACTATCTGGCGAAAATGGAAGAACAGCGTCGTTTGCGTGAGAAGATGTGGCGTGAAAAGGAGCAACGTAGACAGCAATTAATGCAAAAGGTAGTTTGTTAGAGAGTTGGACATCGAGTGCCTTAAAAAGCCACTGGGAAGAGTCTGGGTGCAGGAATTTCTGGGGATTTCTGGAAAACATCAAGCAGAGTTTGAACAGACTTTTGTCGTACTTTTCTGCACACATTAGCAGGTTTATTATTGCTTGTTGTACTCAAATCTGTACCCAGACAACAAGGGATTTGTGTTGCATCAATGGCTTTTTGGACAAGTTTTGGGGTCAGTTTTTAAATTTAAATTCTTAAAAATAATTCTTAAATCAAACGTGCCTGGATGGCTTTATCTGCAGAACATTGGCCTGAATTGGCCAAAGGTTGTGGGTTTGTTGATCCCCACCTCAAGCTGGGATTTTTGGGTCGGGTCGGGAATTCTGTAGTGACACGTCTTTGCTTTCTTTCATTCATTTTATATCATTTACATCAAGAAAATGAGGTAAACGCGGAGGCTAGCAGGCCCGATCCACGAAGGATACAAGGCACATTAGTCATAGAGAAATAAGGAAAAACGCCTGCCTGCAGTCACTAAGGCCGAAGCCTTAGTCCGAAACAGGAGAGAGAGAGCATTGATTTTTGCATTATTTCGTTATTTCCTACTTGTTTTCTGTTCTAGCAGACGGAAGCTGCCGCCGAGAAAGCGCCTGATCGTCTCTCCTCCCAGCCAGCGGAGAAACGATCCAAAATTATTCGCCTGAAAAAGGAGGAGGATGATGCCACCCGGTCGTCGTCGTCGTCAGAGCAACAGGCTGCTCTATCTTCCAATAGAAAGGTGCCTACATACCTTATGCGTATAGAAGTGGGAGCGGAACGTGTGGTATAGCTGTGGGTTTCTGTAGGTGCCTTTTCAAGAAAGGGTAGAGTAGAGTTAAATTTAACTCGATCCTTTTCATGAAAGAGTTAAAAGAGGGGAACTTAAGCTTGAGTGGAGTTAGAGCGAGTTAAAAGTACTGCTGATGTTAACTCTGCTCTACTCTACTCTGCCCTTTCTTGAAAAGGCCCTAGGTCGTAAAAGTCAGTGCGGGGGGAACCATAAGCATGGGGAGGTTGAAATTGCCAGAAAATACGGTTAAAAAGACAATTCGATCGAAGCCTGGAAATTTTTGAAAATTTTGACCGAAATCCTTAAGATTTGGATTTTCCTGAGTTCCTTGGAGTGGAGGGGGAGCTAAAATAAGTGGGGGACGCTCATCACCCAATAAAGAAAGCCAAATAGCTTTTGGCAAATGCAACGTTTTCCCGATTTTATGAAAACATTTCTACTGTTCCATCCTGCCAGTTAAAGTTCAAAAATTGATATGAAAATTAGATGTGGAACTATAGTACCATTTGCGTTCTGGCAAAACAAGGCGACAGCTGAAAGTAATTACTCTGAAAAAATCTTGTAAATTAAACGTTTGCCATTCTAAATTATTAAGGTGCATAAGGTGCATTCATAGTCGCGAACGCCGAGAGGCGCGCGTCGACGCCTCTCATTGTAACATGCCGTTTTACCCATTTAAAACTAATTGTAACAAATTCATGTTCACGAACACATGCAGACGCTTACATACATAATGCTCGTCTACTCGCGACAGGAACTATGAATGCAGCATTCAGTGTTTGAAAAAAGTTGAAGAGTTGACGTTATTTTCCAATAATTTTATATATCTTTTTTTAAACCTCTATGCTAACTTTACAATTGGCGGTTTCTGTTGTGATTGTTGCAGGTTATCCGTCTCAGACGCACCTCCTCACCAGGAGCAGGGAGCACTGGGGCGGGGGCGCCTCCCTCCAAGGATCCGCCCCCCAGTCCCCCGGCCCCCAAACCTCCCTCCAATCGCATCGTGCTCCCACCACGTTCTGCCGGCACAGCAACAGTGACAGTGGGAGAAAAATCTGGCACGGAGCCAACTCTCTCTATCTCTCCCCAGAAGAAAACCCATGGCGATGTTGATCAGTCCAAATCCAAAAAACCTGACTCTTCTACTTCATCCTCTGCTTCCAACAACACCACTACGGTTCAACCACCATCACTGCCTCCCAAAGATGATCCAACAACCGCCGGGGGTGAACAGTTGCACAGTACCCTGCCTCGGTCCATCCCCCGTGGCAGCTATGTGGTCAAACGAACACTGCGCGATGGCACAGTACAGTATGTCATTCGACATGGGGATGTAAAGCAGGCTCAAGCCCTGAAACAACAACAACAACAGCAGCAGCAGCAGCAGCAAAAGGAGGCTTCAAAATCCCTGCCGGATCAAAGGCAGCCGACAACCGTCGCAAGACGGTCTTCTGGCGATGGCTCGCCTACGGCCGGCGTTTTGGCGCCGTCTGGGCTCGGTAAACGTCCTCTCCCACTGCCGTTGGCAGTGGCTGCGGCTTCCGCCCTGCCCTTGGCGCCGCCTCTCATGAAATCTCCACCGGCTACTGCTGCTACTGCTGCTACTACTCGTACTCCTAAAGATAGTCTCGTCAGTCAAATGATTGACAGTTTTATGGGGACCTCTAAAAGTCGGTCCTCTGCTACTACTGCTACTGCTGCTACTACTACCAGTACTACTACTAGTGCTACTACCGCTCCCCTGTACAGTACGGGTACTGTACTGGCCCCACCGCCCCCACGTACAACGGTTACTCTGGCGCCCCCCGTGTCCCTTCCGGCCTATATGGCTGTACCCCCGCCGGTAGTAGCCCTACCTCCGCCCAGCATTCGTTCCAGTACGGTCACGTCAACCGCCCAGCAACGGGTTCCTGTTCACATACCGCCCCCTGTGATGTCGATACCGCCCCCCACCAGCTTAGGACACGTCCCCCGGCCGCCTCCTCCTCCTCCCGTACTTAGTATACCGCCCCCTCCCACAGTCCTAGGGGCTCCCCTGACCATACTGGGCCCACCCCCGCCCTTAGGGCTGCCTCCTATGGGCCTACCGCCCCCTCCCCCACCCTCCCTAACCTCAACGACAACGGCCCTGCCCCCGGTTGGTGTCAAGATTGGTCCCATCGTACCCCTGTCCTCCAGTGCTCATCCTCCCCCCAAAATGACCGCCAAACCGTTAGTGGTCAGCTCTTCCTCGGGTTCCCTAAAGGCCCCGCCCCCCAAATCTCTGTTTTCTGCTCAACTTTTGACGGCACCTGCGGGTGGACCTCCCCCCACGGGTTCGTCTGTCCCGGGCAAAATGGTTCCTTCCAAGACAACTACTGGAAGTGGTGGTGGTGGTGGTGGTGGAAATTTGCGACAGATTGCTGTGGTTGAGGTACGTCAGAGAGAGAGAGAGAGAGAGAGAGAGAGAGAGAGATTGGATTGTGCTTTATCTTTGTGGTAAAACTTAATTTTGGAAAAGAAACGGAAGACATAAAAATTGAATTGAGAATTGAAGAAAAAATTATACCGCACTCATGTATGCATATTCGTGAGAAAGTGAAGTGTGAGTGAGTGAACTAAGTCAGAAAATTTCGTTCATTCAACGTGGCAGCGAAGTTTTTTTGAAAACCTGAAATTTGCTGCCCGGTCTGAATTTTGTTTAATTTGAAATTCTAAAATTAGACTCATAATTTTCAAATTTTATTCTTTATTTTATTTTATTTAGGTATTGCCCAGTGAGACTACAACTCCGTCAGCAAGTGGTGATAGCGTTGAAGCTCAGCCCTCCACAGCACTAGAGGGCGCTTCTGCTGCTCCAGGTGAATTGCCGATAGCTGAGAATGGTACAACGACAGCCAATCAGAATGCAGAGTCCCTTGCGGAGAATTTGGAATCAGCCAATCAGAGTGAAGCTTCCCCGCTCCCGCCCCCTAAACCCAGCTCACCAGAACTGGTTCCCCCGGTCCTGATTACCGTCGAAAATGTGGCGGGAAATACGGACCTGAATCATTTGCTGAAAGGTTTTGAGGATATTGAGGTACACACACAGTTTTCTGTGGTGATAGTCATTATTTTTAGTGTGTGTCTTAACTTTACAAATTGTCAGAAATCAGAAAAACTGACCTTTTTTGAACAGACATTTCATAACACTTTCTTGTGAATTGATTTATCTAGCTGACATTTGTTAGCGTTATGTTAGCGTTCACATTACCTTGAAAGGCAATCATCATTGGAATTTTCAAGATTTTCAGCTTTGTATCTGAATAATTCTGTCATATTCGATCTAGTCATATAGTCAGTTCGATTTACTTACTCTAATATTTTGTCTTGTTTTTGAGAACATAACGGGGACCATATTGTACAGGATTTTTGAAATCTAGCTAAATTTGTGTGTGCCGATTTTTGACCACCCCACCCCTTGTTTAATGCGGTTTATGCTGCACAATTTTTAGGGCGAAATGTTTTCTTTCATTTTTTTGCTGTTACTGTTTTCTTGTTGTAGTCAGTGGAACGTGATACTACTCAGCAGACGGTTAGCATTATCTTCAACAGTGTTGAGGTGGCAAAGCGATTCCAAGCCACATTTGATAAGTGAGTTTTGCTTAAATTAGATCTATATCTGCTGTTTTTCTTTCTTTCTCTTTGTTGTATAATAATTGAAACATTTTTGTTTACGTTGTCATTAATTTGGTGTTTGCTGATGTTGTTGTGGTTTTTGGGACTTGTAATAATTTTTGAGTGCACATCTTTGGTTTGTCATACGAGTAGTAATAAATAATTATGTAAAGCTGTGATATGGAATATTACGGGTATTTTCCGTCACGCTTTTTTACATTCCATTTATATATATGTTGTTTAGCTTTATTGCATAATACTAGCAAAGTATAGTCTTTTTGGAGCTTTATTCCACACAGATATAGTGCATAAATGTTGCACTTGTTTGTTACTGTTTCGTTTGTTGAATTATTACATGCATATTATGTAGGGGCGCGATAGCGCCCCTACATAATATGGGTATAAAGGCGTCTGCGCGGCCCCCTGGAGACAGTGTTGGCCTGGTGCCAGCTAATTAGAGGTCCGGGAGGGGTAAAAAGGTTACCATCGTAAACAACTCGAGTAGTACTACAAGTACCACCATACTTTTGGTTCGAATTCGAAACTTCCAATTTTTGCACTAGGCGATAGTTACCGTGCGTTTGTTTTTTTTCTCGGTGAATAACGCTTATTGGAAATGCATTTTACGGCTAAGTGTTGGAACGATGTGGGCATTTTGGCACCATACTACTATTATATGTTGGTAGACAGGATCCCCCCATGCTACCTTCTTTTGGTCATTTTGGCACCTGGCCAATTTTGGCTCTGTGCCAAGGTCCCAAAGTCGGACTTTCGCTATTTTTCGCAAATTTTGGTCACACTTTTCTAGAACTGGGTAGAAGCTGGAGAGGTCTAGTATCTTTTGTTGAAAATTACCAGTAGGGGTGCATTACCAGTAGGGGTGCATTACCAGTAGGTTGTGAGCGAATTAATATGGGCACAGCTTCGCCGAACAACCCATATTCGCGGGATTTCACGTTTCGTCTTAGCTTAGAGCTATCAATGTCAGTCAATAAAAAATTTAAGCAGTTGAATATACGTATACTCATCGAATATAGCTGTTTGCATGCACTGTTAGACTAGCTGCTAGGAATATATACGTAAATTATCATTTGGTTGTGTTGAACTACCGCAGGCTCTACTACTATTAGAGGTCTAAGGATATGATGCTAAAGCTATTTGTCCAAGTCAGGAGGAAATAGAAGATCGTGGGAGAGTCCTAAATTAATCGTGAATATAAATTTTCCGTATATATAAATGGATACGTAAAATGCGCTGGTTAGTATGAAGCCCTTATCGAAGAAAACGTTTGCTAAAATAAAAGTTCGAATAAAGCTCGAGCACATATATATATATATACCGTAGCTGTAGGTTATTTATGAACTATGTAAACCAAATATATCCTGGATATGCATAATAATTTACATTTACAAACCGCGAATATGGGTTGTTCGGCGAAGCTGTGCCCATATTAATTCGCTCACAACCTAGTCCTCGTCTATTTTTGAACCTAGCCCCATATTAAGCATTTTAAAGACTAGTCCTCTCTTGATTTTGCAACCTCACCATCACCCATATTACTATTTTCATGCTCCAGAGGAGCATTTTTGTTTCTTGTATACTATACAGAGAGAAAGCTTTTTCGAACCAAGCCCCGCCCCCTCCAATTGCTCTGCAGGACCGTGAACACTTGATGCGTTTTGAACATTCTTCGCTCAGGTGGACAAGGGTCTTACCAGAGACTTTTTGATTAATTGTTTTTCTTGATGGATCAAAAGCAACCTTTTGAGTAGGGGCCGATTGAAAGCGCAGGTTTGGGCGTAATCTCGGCAGGTATGTTTTACTCATCCATCCCCTACTCAGAGCCAAAGACTTCTACAAACTCTGAAGTTTCGGTACCATACAGTAGTGTCACTGGTAGTGAGTGTTGAGTGGTCTTGTCCTCAGTTTTCTCCCCCTCCGTTTTTATTCCATCTTTCTGTCCTCATTGAAATTGTTTTAGAAAATTGGATCTTTTTCGCAGGTTCTCCCACCCATATGTACTTTAGGTTTTGATTAGTATTTGCTATTATACCAAGTAGTGATGGGCACCGGATATCCGGATAATTTTTATATCCGGTTAATATCCGATTTGAGAAAAATATCCTGATATCCGTGCACATTTCAGACAAAGTAATGAAAAATTAGCAAATTTCTGACAAAAATTTTAAAAAATTTTAAATATTTTTCAAAAATTTCTTTGAAATTATTTTTGAAACCAAGGTTGTGGCTTGACTTAATGATAGAAATTCACAGCGTACCGAAAATTTGACAGAAAAATTGCAAAATCGAAAAATTTTCTTAAGTTAAGTTTGGAATAGGCGGATAACCGGATATCCGATAACGCAAAATAGGCGGATATCCGGATATGAAAAAATATCCGGTGCCCATCACTAATACCAAGAGTACATAATACATAAGAGTATGACAAGTGTCAAACTGACTGTCTCTTAACGGCTGAAACTATCACATGAACGTTAGCGTCTACCCGCTTCGATAAATAGAATCCTCACCCCCGCCCCCATTTAGAAATAGCGTCGAAACAGAGAATGTGGACTCTAGGTTACGCCTAGTATGTGTTAAATATAGAGGTATCGACGCCTTTCCCCAAATTAGACGCCCCCGCCAAGCTTAACCTATGAGCTATGGAAACCCCCTTGAGCGCTATAGCTATCTAGGACAGTGACCAGGCGCCCGGCAAGAGGGATTACTCTATGTTCCAGCTGTCATACTCTTATGTATTATGTGCTCTTGATTATAGTGGAACCTTCAGCCGACATTACCTGTGGCACTAAATGGTCTGACTCTTCGTCATCTTGTATGTATATACATAACAGATAATAGACCTGTGAAATAATATAATCTTTTTGTTTTTTGCCTATTTTAGACGTATGATTGATTTAAGCAAACTTAATGTCAACATTAAGCAGATCTGACTGTAATTGTGTTGCAATTACTTCCTGTTTTTGTGTACACGCTATATTACCCAACGTCAGTTGTTCAGACTTGTTCAACTTATTAAATCTGTCTGTCCTCTCTAAGGTATTCATAACTAGTTATCATAATGATATTTTGATGTCTATTTTGAACTTTATGCCTATTGTAAACACATTTTTGTGCATGTTGTTTGTAGTAGTACTTGCAGCATTTTATTATTTGTTGGGTGGGATTAAATTTGGAAAAGTTGAAAATTTTAAAAAACTAAAAAGCTCCCTTCCTGTTGCTGGAAATTTGAACTTGGAATTTGGAAATTTAGCTAATGAAAAGTTTAGAGTTTGCTTTACTTCTGTCTGTTGATTTTTGTGCAATTTTGTCTCACCATGAGTTTTTAGTGATTCCTTTACATGTATAACCTATAGTTTATCTTTATGTTATTTTGTGTGTGTTGGTTTTTGTCAATTATTTTGTAGTTACTTGTTCCTATTTGATTGTTGTTTACTTGTGACATTCTCGTGTAGGAGTTTCTCGAGTATTAATTTTTAATTGGATTGAACTAAATTGAATTTGTTTTCACAGAAAGCATAAGTGCTCGAATTTGACCGAGCCCCCTAGTATGCTTACGTTTTTAGTTGTATTGGATTTCGCTTACTAATTAAATTAGTAAATTATATAAGTTACTAAATTTATAGCTTTATTAAGTCTATTATTTGATTAGGATTGTCCGAAAATTTGGTGTTTAAAGAAAGTTTTTGCCTATACTTGTTTGCAATATTTTTGCGCTTGGATTGTTTTTCATAATTGAGCAGCTTATGGCACATGTATTTTAGTGCAATGAACTTTGTGTTGGAAATTTTGTACTTGTTTATTATTACTATATATTATTTCATGTCTAAATTGTCTGGAACATTTTTCAAATATCGATAGCTGAAATAAGGAATATTTTACTGTTTCTGGGCTGAAAATATTGTTTATATCATTTTTGCTGCTAAAAATCGCAACCTAGGGTAGGTAGTATATAAATATAGCTAATACCTACGTGAAAAATTCATTTCATTCGTACTGATTTCACGCCTTTTGGACGTTTTAAATAAACGAAGTGGGCGGATGAAACGTTCAACGCTTATAATTATACTTCATATATCGGTTCTGTTTACCCATGTTTCTTGTAACTTTCTTGCATTATACATTAGATTTTGTTGATATTTTTGCTGATTTGGGAGTTTTGTAGTCAGAAAACATCTACTACTGGTTTAGATACCATTGTTGAAGCTGGGAAATTTTGTCTCGTCTGCCACATTTTCCGTGCTCAAAATTTCTAAATTTGGCTGATCCAGTTGGAACTAGGTTTGGGTGTGCGTTTTGACCGGGCTGATAGTTAGCAAAAATGCAGCAAGATTTTTCGCTTAGTAAAATGGTTAGCTTAAGCTTTTAACCTCAAGTTCCCAGTCATAGCAGCCGACTTTTTTTATTGTTGCAAAGCTGATCTTATCCAAATAATTTCCATTTTCGCTGTTAGTTCACGGAATTTCAACTAATCCTCAACGTAGATCTTTTCTTCAACAACCTTAAATTCATACCTGTGGCATAGTTATTTATTCTATATATTTGTGTTTGAAGAAATTTCTGAAGTATTATAAATTTTGTTAGATTATTCTATAGTCTTTGTAGCCTAGGTTATTTTCTTTTCTCTAGTATATAATTTACATTTTGGTGTCATGACATTACTCGTCCTACGTCCAGAAAATGTTGAATTTGATTTAATGTGGTGGTATCTGTATGCTATATGAGTGGTTTTTTCATTAAATGGTGTATTCTGTGCATTACTACCTCAGCTTTCAATTATCTGGTGAAATGGTTTATTTTAAGGTGGTTGGCTTCCAACTTCCCGATTCTTAATATTTGGGGAGAATTCTTTGTTGCGTTCAAAAGCGCAAATTAAGTTCAGCTTATTGTATACTCAGTTTTGAGCCCCGTTTGATTTTATGGGTTCATTTTTTCAGGCTTGTATGTATAAACGTGATTTTTTCAGTAAAAGAACTTGATGCTGTGTTTGTGTTAATGCTTACTAGGAATTAGGATAGGCTGGTAGGATTTTAGTTAAGTATTTAAAGTTAAAATTTATTTCTTATATATAATTATTTTCGAGATTTAGTAGAGGAGCTAGTTTGAATTTCGTTGAAATTCGTTGGTGTGTGGCCATTATAGGCAAAGTGTAGTTGTTGAAATGTTTTGCAAGTAACAGCAAGTTTTTAAAAGTGAAAGTAACGGCAAAAGAAAAAGTTTTAAAAGTGAAAGCACAAACTTAGGAGGGTTGGACTGCACCTGCTGCATCAAGCTTTTTGGAGTGATAAATTAGTTTAGCCTAAACAGGAAGGGCCTTGCATTTAACGGTAGCAAAATCTGTTGCTTCCAGATTCCCAAGGACAAATGTATTACAGCAGCTGCCAGAAATGGTTTATTGCTTTTATTTGTTAATTGGTGGAAGTGGGGTTCGTTTTAACTTTGGAATAGTAATCGAATCGATAACCAGTGATTTTGAAACCTGGGTCGCATTGCAAAAGATTCTCCTAAGTGCCCTCCTAGGAGGCTACTTAGCAGGATGTCTAGGAGCCTATTTAAGGGTGGGGGCGACTAAAATGGGGGTGCCCCGAATTTGTCCGATTGGCCTACTTTTTGGCGAAGTTAAAGAGCATGTGTGGGGTCAAAAAAATACCGGGTACTCAGATCTTAGCTGCCTTCCAGTCATGTGCAGCCGTCGCGTTTATGTGCCCGACCCCCGCTTTTTCACAACTACCAACATAATTAATTAAAAATTTCTGCTGGCTGCAAGACCCTAGCTCCAATGTTGCCATTTGCCAATATGATTTGGCACATGTGTCCCTATCTGCAGAAAAATACCAGACGTCTCTATCTTGTCTGCATCTAAGGGAATTATTCTTCAAAGTTGAAGTTTCGGCAAAAATTCAAAAATTTTTGGCTAACGAAAGGTCAATTGTATTACTGGTGCGAGCTATAAGGCTGCAATTTGGCATAAAAGGAGGACCTATAGGAGTACTCATTTGTGCCAAATGGCAAGAAATTCTGCCGCTTGAAAAATTTTTATGTCAACTTCAATCTTCAAAAATTGCCAAAACCGCCATTTTCAGTCTGTCGGATCCTGTGTAGAGGCTTTCTGCAGCCATAGAAGTCCCAAACCTTCACTAATCGAGCTGAAATCTTTTGTGGGTGTGTTTTCGACCACGCTGAGTTCAAACATCTAAAAATTTTAATTTCAAAAAATTCGATTTTTTCTATTTCTGTGGTACCATAGCCCAAAAAAGGCAATTTTACCAATTTTTGAAGATTAAAGTTGACATAAAAATTTTTTCACGCTGCAGAATTTCTTGCCATTTGGCACAAATGAGTACTCCTATAGGGCCTCCTTTCATGCCAAATTGCAGCCTTGTAGCTCGCACCAGTAGGGTAAACTCGTTTATAGTGGACACTCGGGTATAGTTGACAATACTAAGATTCTGTGCAAATATAATCCTGTAGGAATATTTTCTTCTGCGGAAATTAACTACATGTGATAGCGCAATCTTTAGGCTATCCAACGACATATTATTTGTGATGCTATGTTGGACACACTGCGAATACGAAGCATTCAAACATCAAGCATTTAATGAAAGTTCAAAAATGCAAAGGATTTTGGCAAAAATACTAAGCTTCAGAGCTTGAGTTCGTACCCATTTCCGCCAGTGAAGTTGAAAACCTTATGATCATCCGAAAGCAAATTTTGTGCAGATTAACATAAGCTAATGAAAATTAAAATTTCGCAGTGCAAAAATTTTTTCTGAATTTTTTCTATTTTCTGTCAAATTTCAAACAACTCGGCCTAAGTTGACAATTTCGCCGGGTATAGTGGACACCCCGAAATCAAAAAATATATTCCTTTAAGTCGAAATTTGTTTGCATATTTGAAATCAGCGCATTGGAAAACATATCTTTACAAAGTTTCAGCTCAATTGGTTAAGTTGTGAGGCCTACAGGCGCGGGAACTTGACAGGACAAAAAGTTTTAAAACTTCTCCCGCAAAACCACTAATTTGATAATTTTAACATTTGTTACCAATCTCTTGTTTTTGGCTTTTATTGCAGTCTGAAATACGTGTAAAACATACGTGACAACATTAGCCGAGTTGTGTCCACTTAGCCCGGACTATGTGTCCACATTATCCGAGATGTCCAAAATTTAGTACAGTTAAAGTTTTGCGAAATATTTTTCCACTTCTCAATACAAGACTACATGTGATATGTCGTTAGAAAGAGGAGAAAAAGTTCTTTTACTTAATATAAAATTTATATGGGATAACCGCGGAAAATTTTGAGTAATTTTTCTCGGAATAAATTTTTGTCAAAAAGTGTCAACTATAGACGAGTTTACCCTAATACAATTTTCCTTTCGTTAGACAAAATTTTTTTAATTTTTGCCGAAACTTCAGCTTTGAGGAGTAATTCCCTTAGATGCAGATAAGATAGAGACGTCTAGTATTTTTCGGCAGATGTGCCAAATCATATTGGCAAATGGCAACCTTGGAGCTAGGGTCTTGCAGCCAGCAGAAATTTTTAATTAATTATGTTGGTAGTTGTGAAAAAGGGGGTCGGGCACATAAACCCGACTGCTGCGCATGGATGGAAGGCAGCTAAGAACCAACGACCAAGTATTTTCATGACCACACCCATGCTCTATAACTTCGCCAAAAAGTAGGCCAATCGGACAAAGTCGGGGCAAAAGTTTAGTCGCCCCACCCCCCTTAAGCAGGGAGTTAGGAGAAGGTCGTTTTTGAAAATTAATTACAATAGCTTGAGCTAGAAAAATCGTGCAGAAATAATTTTTATATCGTTATCTTGCGTAGCACAAGATCTTTTTAACGATATCTAAACGGTATTTTTAACTATCTTTTTAAAAATATGTAGTTAGGTTTAGGCAATCTCTTACATAACCGGCAATAAAACATCCTTTTCACAAAAATTCTAGGAATTTCACCATTTCTTCAAAATGCCTTACGTTGTTGCCTACCGTTGCCTTATTTTTTGCAACACGGCCCTGAGTTGTTTGTTAATAGTAGTATAAAAATACCGCTTCTGGGCCAGAGGCGCAGGAGGCACTTGAGGCAGATCCTACGCAAACAGTTTGTGGAGCTTAGGCCCTTTCTTAC
>JASAND010019679.1:0-18385 GCA_030248195.1 Trissonchulus latispiculum | reverse complement strand
TTTAAAATTTTGAAAAGGAGGGGGTTTTGGCAAAATAATGTTCTGAAAAGGAGGAGGGTTTGACAAAAATTAACCCCCCCAAACCCCTCACCTGCATACGCCCCAACCCTCTGGGTTTATTTTATGTAAAAATAAAAGGGGGGGGGAGAGTGGGGGAGGGGAATAAAATGGGCCAAAAATGCTAACAATGCTGTATAAATAGCCTGTTTTCCACATACACTGCTATAACTATGCTTAAAAGTGCTCAAAAATAAAGTTTTAGCACCAAAAAGGCGATTTCTGATCAAAAATTTCCCGCGAAGCCGGAAAATTTTTAGAATTTTGACCAAAAATCCTAAAAATTTAGCAATTTCTGGGCACCTTAGGGTGAGTGGGGGAAGCCCAAAAAAGTGGGGGTGGGGACAAGTGGGGGGACCCAATAAGTGGGGGCCCCCGCCCCCCCCCAGTAAAATAAACCCAGACCCTGGACATATATACATTCTATTCAGAACAAATTCCAGGCACCGGAATTAACACAAGTCACAAACGACCCCCTGACAAAACTCAGCCAGTCACAAGGCAGCCTGGCAAAGGCTTCGGCGCTATCTACGAAAAAACAGCAATATTTCCTCCTGACATTTGCAGAATGCGAAGACTAAAAAAACATTACCCCACATGCGTTGGCAGACTCACAAAACTTCCTACCAAGAATATGCGCACTTGCAAACGTATACGTACGTATACATACGTATATGTAAGCAAATATATATATGCGTTGCGTACGTAGTACAACACTGTGCGCGTATAAAATATATATACGTTATAGGTAGGGATCGACCGGAACTCCAAAAAACCGGAACCGGAACCGGAATTGGCTTTAAAAAACAGGAACCGGAACCGGAACCGGAACCGGAACCAGCTCTTTAACACTACAACTATCGAAAATTTTTTCTGACGTTTTAGACAATTTTTGCACAATTTTTCGCTTTTTATAGTTACTAGAACATTGTAATAACGTTTGCCTTATATTTTTATACGTATATAATAACAAGAATAAAAATGCTCCGGTGGAGCATGAAAAATGCAATATGGGTGACATTAGGTTGTAAATGGACAGAGGACTAGGTTTTAAAACGTTAATATGGGAGGGGCAGGTTGTAAATGCCAGGAGGACTAGGTTAAAAGCGCACTAATATGGACCAGCTTCGCTGAACAACCCATATTCGCGAAAACTGTCCAGAGTTTCTATCGGCTGCTGCTTGCTGTTGATATTGGCAGTTCTTCGAAAAATTGTACGATATGTCAGCACGGCCTGCAAGTATGTGGTCGTGCTCCTTTATTATACAACTTAATAATACACGTACATAATGTCAACTGCTTTTCGCATCAACTTAATACAAGATTCTGCGCTGACACTGCAGAAAAAACACCTTGAACCCCTTTTTACCAGAACTGCATTGTTTATTTGGAATAAGCTTTAATATCCCGCTTGCTTTGAAAGTTGAAGAATGCAGGATCTTACTCGTATGTCATATGGAGTGGAGCATGAGTGACCGCGAATATGGGTTGTTCAGCGAAGCTGGTCCATATTAGTGCGCTTTTAACCTAGTCCTCCTGGCATTTACAACCTACCCCTCCCATATTAACGTTTTAAAACCTAGTCCTCTGTCTATTTACAACCCAGTGTCACCCATATTGCATTTTTCGTGCTCCACCGGAGCATTTTTATTCTTGTCCTATTTCATTTTTAAGGTTCTCAGTAAAAAGCAAAAACGTAAAGCTTTGTGAAAGAAACTTTAAAAATTCCGCCAATCATTAATCGTCAACCGAAACTATATACAGAACAAAGAAGCTTGAAAAGTTCCAATTTCTTCCTTTTTCTCTATTTTTACAGAAATCCAACATCCAGTCCACTCTACTGCAACGCAACCAGACGCAAACGTCAATGCCAAAGAAGGAGAAGGAGACAATTTCTAATGCTATTCCGCTGTTGCCTGCAGAATTTCAGGCGATTGCAAGTTATCTGTAGTTAGTTATAGGCCGTGCTGTACTTCAGCAGCACTCTACTGCAGCGCAACCACATGCAAACTTTACTGTCGGTGAAGGAAACTCATAAAACACGATTTGCAATGCTCTTCCGTGCTTATATACAAAGTTTCAGGCGATTGCTCTTTGTATCTTGCTAGTGATAGGCCGTGCTGCACTTCAGCAGCACTCTACTGCAACGCAACCATATGCAAACGTCAATGTCCAAAGAAGCAGACTTACACGGCACAATTTCTAATGCTTTTCCGCAGTTGCCTGCAGAATTTCAGGCGATAGCTGTTTGTCTGTTGCTAGTTATAGGCCGTGCTGTGCTTCAGCAGCACTCTACTGCATCGCAACCAGACGCAAACGTTAATGCCAAAGAAGGAGACTTACACGGCACAATTTCTAATGCTATTCCGCTGTTGCCTGCAGAATTTCAGGCGATTGCAAGTTATCTATAGTTAGTTATAGGCCGTGCTGTACTTCAGCAGCACTCTACTGCAGCGCAATCACATGCAAACTTTACTGTCGGTGAAGGAAACTCATACGGCACGATTTGCAATGCTCTGCTGCACTTGTGTGCAAAATTTCGGGCGATTGCAACTTAACTGTAGTTAGTTACAGGCCGTGCTGTACTTCTGCAGCACTCCACTACAGCGCAACCACATAGTAACATCGTAATAAGTATACGAAACGTATCTATAATAGTTTGTCGTGTCCTAAACAATCTGTATGCCGAATTTCAAATACCAGTGATGAAAGAATAACTTGTTATCGACTGTGCTGTGTTTGGGGCAGCACATACAGCACGGTGGAAGCTACAGAGTGCACTAACTAACATAGCTACAGTTCCTCCTTACTACAGACATAATTTTCACCAAGTTTCATATGTTTAGCCGTTTATAGTAAGTCTACAGACAGCGTGCTATGGTTGCTGCATAACAGTACAGCACGATAGCAGCACCGCACAGCGCTGCGACTATGCTGTTGTGTTGTTGTGATTTCCGGGCTCGTCAACCTAGACGGCTATATGAGGCACATCAACCATCCAAAGTCCAGCACACGTCTTCGTAGTTCGAAAGCCAGCAGCACATCATTCAGAAAAGCCGGAATAGGCAAGAATGAGGAAGAGGCAAACAACCACTCGGTAGCATAATTTAAGCACTTGGATGGCATCAGTGTAATTCGACATGGCTACGCCATGCCCCCGGGAACAGAGCCCATTTGCGCCGTTGACCAGACGGATGCCAGGGGACACCTGTGGGGATCTCCATTTGATGGGGTCCGTGTCCATCGGATTTCCCACGGAGGTTGGCATCTTAGTCCCCCTGCGACTATGCTCATCGTTTTCAGCGACCCCGATAACCCTTATATGCGTCCCACTATATGGCCCAAAACAGCATATTTAGGCCTATTTTTGACTATTTCCTGTAGAGTTGGGACTTAGAAATTTTCCGAAAATGGCTATTTGGCCGGACCAACTTTGGGCCGGCCGCCAGAACGATCCTGGCCAGATATCAAAAATCGCCCTCGTTAGGACATATAAACCCTTCCGTAGATCCTTATGCAACAAACCACGTCTCTCTAGCGTCTTCCCTGAGTCCTGTAGCTTTGACAAAAAATTGGCCATTTTTGGCCATTTTAGCGCCAAGTCCACTTTTGGCCGGCCGTACAATTGGCCGGCCGGGCCGGGCAGCGAAAAAATATCAAAAAGGTTCACTTTCGGGGTATATACGTTCAGAAAAACCAAACTTCACCTGCTGAAAATGCCCAGATCGTTCTAACACTGCGACAGAAAATTGCATTTTTCCAAGCGTGACTTACACGGAAAAACAACAAACGGACCTAACTTGCCCGGAAGCGAAAATTTTCAAAGTTGGAAATTTTGACCAAAACTTTTTTGCGACTTGTAGTACTCGTCGTGTAGATTCCAACGATACCAAAATTGTCCAGTTTCGTTGAGTATTTAGCTGGCACGGAGCTCGAACGGGTCTCCAAGGGCAGCACTGAGCCTTTTACACCCATATTATATGGAAGCGCTCTCGCGCTCCCCTATAATAATATGGGTTGTTCAGCGAAGCTGGTCCATACTAGAGCGCTTTTAACCTAGTCCTTTTGTCATTTACAACCTGCCCCTCTCATATTAACGTGTCACAACCGTCCTCTTGCTTGCTTACTTGCTAGCTTATCAGGAGACCTGGACAGGATCCTCCGCTGCTCGAACGAGTGAATGAATGAATGAATGAATGAATGGTTGTGAGTATCCGCCCCCCTCATACGCAATTCATTATTTGTTTGTATGTAATATGTACGTACATACAATGTCAATGCGATGAGGGGCCCACCTCTAGTATTTGTGCTTTCATTCTATAAGCCTTAGTTATAAACTATAAAAGAGTGAATCTATCGGTATCCACTGATGTCTATCTGAGGCGACGTCGGCTAGGATATCCTTCCAGTTGTATGGCCAAGAGCGGTATATATATATTATTATTTATTATTATTATTAAGAATTTAACAAGCAAAAGAACAAAGTAAAGAATAGTGCAACATTACGTATTATGCCTAACATCAAACAAGGTTTCCTTTAATGCTCTTTTAAAGGAAAATAAGGAGTCGGCATCAACTGCTCTTTGAGGTAAATTATTCCAAGTATGGATTACCCGGTAGGCAAACAACGCTTGAACCCGGTCAGATTAATTTTCGGTCAGGTTAATTTTCGGTAATCTTAACTTATAAGAATGGCCACGTGTTGTTCTAACTGATACTACATTTTGTAAAGTAAACAGATCTGAAGCCTCGATATCTATAAGACCGTGCAGAACTTTATACACCAGCACCATATCTCGATAAACTCTACGCTGTTGAAGAGACTCAGTTTGAAAAAAGTTGATTCTATCCGAATAACTCATGTCCTGGTTTCTCATAATGAGACGGGTAAAACGCCTTTGTACATTCTCGATCAAATCTATGTCTTTCTTCAGGGAGGGGCTCCAAACTTCACTTGCTGTTTCAAGAATGGGCCTAACATACATTAAGAAAAGTTTAAATTTTAAAAATGGATCTTCCGTAACAAAATTATAAATGACACAGTTTAAAACTTTATAGCTCTTACGAGCTATAAGAGCACAGTGTTCAGAAAATTTTAGATTGTGCTGAATTGTTACACCTAGGTCACGCACTGAGTTAGAAGTTTCAACAATATTTCCATGAATGGTATACTCGACACTTGGACTAACCGAACCAACATGAAGAACTGAACATTTATGAACAGATAAAACCAGCTGCCAAGTATTAAACCATTCACAGACTCTGTTTAAATCATCTTGTAAATTCAAGTTGTGTTCACCTTTTTTAAACCCGAGATATAACTTGACATCATCAGCATACATAAAAATAGAAGAGTTTTCAATAACTTCAGGCAAATCGTTTATATAACATAAGAATAAAGTCGGGCCTAAAACAGAGCCTTGAGGGACCCCACTATCCAAAATAGACCAAGAAGACAAACACTCATCGACTTTAACTCTTTGTCTTCTATTGCATAAAAAATTTCGTAACCACCTAAGCAAGTTCCCTCCAATCCCATACATCTTCAATTTCGAAATCAGTTTCGTGTGGCTCACAGAATTGAAAGCTTTCTTAACATCCAAAAATATATAGTATATCAACATACCCTTTTTAATCAACAATTTGTCCCCACTCGTGTACACACTTTATTAGACTAGTTATGGTTGATCGTTTTTTTTTAAAACCCATGCTGATGCTTAGTAAAAATCGACTTAGAATAACCGTAATCAATCAGCATTTTGTTAACAATTATTTCCATTGGTTTCACAGAACTATATACATATATACTATACTAACATCTCTATAGTTCTCAACTAACTCAGAATTACCTTTTTTATAAATAGCAGTGACATTTGCGTCGTGCCAACATTGAGGTATCCAGCCGGTATGAAAAGAATAGTCATTGAGTATACCTAAAGGTTCAGATAATTCAACTGACATCTCAGAGATGAAAACATTAGGTAGCTGATCAGGACCTGTAACCATATTTTTAGGGAAATTTCGTAAAATTCCAAATATGTTAACCTCAGAAAAATCAGGATTCCAATCTTCATTAAGCCTAGGAAATACTATTTGAGGTTGTACTCCATTGTCTTTGACATAAATAGATGCAAAAAAATTATTCAAGAGGTTTGCTTTTTCTTGTGACGTAATAGCTACATCACCAACAGAATTCTTCAAAACAGGCAAGGCATGTTTAGACTTTAAACGAGAGTTTACATACCGAAAAAATTTCTTAGAATTCAGAGATTTAGTAAACGATTCCTCGTTATTACGTAAATACTGATTCTGCATACCATCCAAAATTGAACGATATCGATCATACTCAAATTTCGAAGCAAAATCTAAATCACGAGTGAAAGTTTTGAAAGAATCCGAACATCTACTTCGCATACGTCTTATATATTCGGGCCAAACAATACCGGTATTAGCGTCCCTTATACCAATAGGCACAAATATATCAATAAGTTCTAATAAGCCATTAAATAAAAGGTTAAGAAAGTTGTCACCAAAAATATGGGTAGGGCAGGGGCGTTGCGTATCCAGGATTTTAAAAAGGAGGGGGTCCAACCCGAAAAAGGGGGGGTCCGAGCCGAATTTTTCCTCTAAAAAGGCTAAATTTGGGCAAAAAATCGCTAAAAATTTGAAAATTTTCCCGAAAAGGGGTGGGTCCGGACCCCCTGGACCACCCCCCTGGATACGCCCCTGGGGTAGGGTGCCAAAATAAACCACGCCAATCAACATTAACTAAAGCAGATGAAATGTTTTCTTTATCCATTTTGAAAAAAATTTTAAAAATAATATTTTGACTTTTATTGTTATCAACTTGTATATATATATATACTAAAATGAACTGATGCATGATCAGATTTTCCTAACGGCATACCTATGTTCAAAAGAGAGCAAACTAAATTATCCGACGTGAAAACTAGATCTAAAATATTTGGTGGACGGAAACGAGTCGGCTCAGTAACTAGTTGACTAAGACCAAACGAGGCCATAGCCTCAGCAAAATTTCTATGACTAGGAAAAGATGAGTGCAAATTATCCCAGTTTACCGTGGGTAAATTAAAATCACCTACTATAACAGTTGGATGAGACCAGTCTATAAGTGCTAAATCCTCAATGATATCAGCTAAGGCTTGCTCTACATTTGGAGGTCTATAAAACAAAACTAGATTAAGGACACTCCTACGGAATAGCAGTTCAACAGCAATACCTTCTGAATGGAAGTTTGAATTAAAAACTGGAAACGTAACCACTAAGTTGGACTTAATGAACATACAAACACCACCTCCATGCCTATTTCTATCTTTTCGAAAAATCATATAATTATTGTTTCTACAGAAATTTACATTTTCTATGTCATTGGACAATTTGGTTTCACAGATAGCTAAAATATCAGGCTTCAGTGTATCCAGAAAATAGGCTAGTTGAGTTTTCTTGGTTAAAATTCCATTTGCATTTACTAGAACGAACTTCAAATCTGTTAGACCAGACTTAAAAGTGACCTCATATTTAAAATCACTGACCTTATATAGGGGTGTCAGCATGCTGACCAGCGTTGTTTGCCACGAGTCCTCGAGGGTCGGTAATTTCACCCGACCCTCCTGCCGCCCCCCGAGGGTTGGGCTCGGCGGCAACCAAGTCCCTTCCCTGACCAAGAGCATTAACCGTGAAAACCGGCTCAACATTCGCAGTCAAAACGTTCATTTTATCTCTTTTAAATTTCGCCTCACGGCGAGCTTGGCGTTCATTGAAGTATATATATGTGTGGTGCAGATTTAACCTCGAAAAGTCTGTCTGTATCGTCCGTTGCCACGTACTGCGGACTCCACCACGGTGACGCTTCCACTGGGGCCAAGGCTCCGCTATTAGGGTTCGTTTAGCAGGAAATGAAGGATGTCGCCGGAGAACATGGCCGAGATATCGCAGCCTGGGTATTAAGGTGGTGATTCCTTTCGGAGACATCAAATTTGAACCCTTATTACTCATTCATTCCTTGGAGTTAATAAGCCATTTTGATATCGAAATGAAGCTTAACATTTTCTCTTTCTAATCAAAACAGTGAACCTAACTTTAGTTCTCGGAAATTATTTTACTGCATTTTCGAAATAATTTAATTTTCCAGATTTTTTGCAGACTAAAATAAATTTTTTTGCAAGGCGTCGTCCACATCATTCGATTCCACTATTAAATAGCTGGGGAGTGACCCTTTTTTAATTATTATGAAATCACTCTTCGTTATAAAGAAATTATATAGCTAAAATGTAAGTTTTCCCAACTTTGGCAAGCGACCACTTTAGCTAGAAAGCAGCAATCGGAGCAACTAAAAAAGGGTCCCTGGATATTTTTGTGTAAAACACGTCCAGTCAGTGTCAACCCTCTAGCTTGCATAGTAAATGCTCCACAATCGCTGGAAAAAATTTGGTCATTTTTTTGCAAAAACTACATTTTCTATGATAGCAGCGTACGGCATGGCATTTAGAAGATTACAATGCCACGAATATATAATCGGCCTCGATGAGACCTTCAAATTGACATCCTTAGCTTAATTTTAAGGCTTGCGTAGCTCAAGAAATGGGGGATTACGTATTTGATTTCTGCAAAAATGACAAGTTTTTAACGCCAAAATAAGAAAATCAGCTATATCTCACTATAGAGAAAAGCTAGAAAGGAGCTTTAAAAAGCAAAAATGCAGAGCTCAACAAGATCTTTCGAATGAATATAATCATAGCTATGCAGCTACTGTCTAAGTGTCAAAAATCGGCAAAAACCGCCCTGAACGGAAACGTCAAAGTTTTAAAGCGGGATTGCGCGGAGGGTGTTAGAATGCTAAAAAACTTATATATTTTGGAAAGTTTCATCAAATTTCATCTTGATTTGAACCGTCAACCAATAATATGTGCCCAAAGGGAAGCACCACCTTAACAGCTCTGATCTGCAGAGCGACGAAGGATTGATTCTCCTGACGATGTTAGTTTACACCGTCCTCTGTCCGCTTAAAACCTAGTGTGACCCATATTGCATTTTTCATGCTCTATCTGAGCATTTTTATTCTTGTATATAGATTTTCCCACCGACTGGAATGAAAACAACGATACTAACGTTTGTATATCAGAAATTATTGCAAAATCTGAATTATTAAGAACGATTTGGACCCCTAATTTTCAGGCCCCGGCCCCGGTAGTGGTGTCCCGGTGCATCTCTAATTCATACTATTTTATTTTTAAGGTTCTCAGTCAGATTGTCAAAGTTTCATAAAAGAAACTTTAAAAACTTCGCCAAACATTAATCGTCAACTCAACCAAAAAAACAAATACGTAAGATTGAAAAGTTCCAATCTCTTCCTTGTCCTAGATTTTGGCAGAAATCCTACATCCAGTATGCATGGTTGCAATCGTTTTAGTTGCTGTATGTATATACTTCTTATTTGTACGCTGGCTTTTTCCTACAGGAGGGGGGGGTGCGCCCCCCCCAGAAATTCGTTCCCCCCAGAACTCTAAAATGTCCGGAAAAATAGGGTTTGAGGGTAAATTTTGAAAAACTTTTCCGGCCTCGCCGGATTTTTACCCATTTTTAAGCATTTTTTAGCTATTTTCAGCTTAAATTTAAGTTAAAAATGGTAAATTTTTTAGCTCAGCAGCAAAAATAGCTATTTTTAGGCATTTTTTGAAAAATTTTTCTTCCCCCCCAGAAACCCGAGCCCCCCCCCAGACTTCTCCCCCCCCCCGAAATTTTTGCCCAGGAAAAAGCCAGGTACGTACGTATATACATGTCATCCATCAATTACAGACAGTGCTGTACTTCAGCAGCAGCCTACTGCAGCGCAATCATTGTAATATATATACGTATGTATACAGTCAACGAATAAAACTTAGAGGACATGATTTCTAATGCTCTGCCGCACTTATGTGCAAAATTCACGACGATTGCAACTTCTCTGTAGCTAGCACCCTCCCCCACTTTTTAGGTTCTCCCCCACTTGGCCCCACCCCCACTTTTTTGGGCTTCCCCCCACTCACCCTAAGGTGCCCAGAAATTGCGAAATTTTTAGCTTGACCTGCAATCATTATGGCAGTCCTGAGAGGAAACCCACACTCCTGTAGAGAAGCAGCACCCACATTTTGGGGACAAGGTCGGAAGGAAGGGAATACTCCCACCCCAACCCCACTAGAATAAACCCGGACGAGGGTCCAATGAAAACGAACATATATATATATATATATACAAGTAACAAAAATGCTCCGCACAAAAGGGGATAATATGTGTGTTGGGGAAATGTCTATCCTTTATATTCCGGTTGAGAAAGGCATAAATCCGACACCGCAAAAGTTGCTCAGCTCACTTAGGGCTTTCATTTGGTACCAAACTTTACCACTTTTGAAAAATTTTATTTTTGACCCAAAATCGCCTAAGTCCCCACCCACCCTACCACAGCACTCTACAGCCACTTTGAGCATGCCTGGCATTTTTTAGTGGGGGGGGGTGGGGCCCCCCCCCACTTTTTGGTTCCCCCTCCACTTTCCGGAGCCCCCCCCCCCTTTCATCCCCCCCCCACTTTTCGGCAAGCCCCCCCCCACTTTTTTGGCGGTCGCCCAAAAGTGTCGAAAAATTGGTTTTTGAGCTCAAAATTTCACAACTCTTCGTAATCTCTAGCTAATTTATGGACTTATAAGCTCATTTTAAGCTTAAAAACAGCGATTTTTTCCGTTTTTACCTTAAAAATGCTAATTTTTCGCTAAAAATTTTGGTATTTTATACCTTTGGTTCGCCCCCCCCACTTTTCGGAAGCCCCCCCCCTTCCCCCTCCCTAGGGGGGGGGGGGAAACCCCCCCCCACTTTCAAAACCTTAAAAAAATGCCAGCATGCAGTTCTATGACAAAAGTTGCTCAGCTCGCTTAGGGCTTTCATTTGGTACCAAATTTGACCACTTTTGAAAACTTTCATTTTTGACCGAAAATCGCCTAAGTCCCCACCCCACCCCACCACAGCACTCTACAGCCATTTTGAGCATGCGGTTCTATGACAAAAGTTGCTCAGCTCGCTTAGGGCTTTCATTTGGTACCAAATTTGACCACATTTGATAACTTTCATTTTTGACCGAAAATCGCCTAAGTCCCCACCCCACCCCACCACAGCACTCTACAGCCACTTTGAGCATGCAGTTCTATGACAAAAGTTGCTCAGCTCGCTTAGGGCTTTCATTTGGTACCAAATTTGACCACTTTTGAAAAATTTTATTTTCGACCACTTGACCCCCCCCCCCCACCCGACTGACCCTTCAAACGGCAAAGTGGAACCAGCCCAGCAAAATAGGTACGTCGGACGGCAAAACGGATACCGGGAATGAGCTGGGCGCACCAGAAAACCCCTATAGACAAAGTTTTGAGAGGCCAGGTAAAGCCTACTATGGACCTCCAGGAAGCGGTTTCCGACTTGACCCTCCCGACGGCAAAGTGGAACCAGCCCAGCAAGATGGGTGGGTCTGACGGTAAAACTGACTGCGGGAATCGATTCTCCGTGCCAGAAAACCATTGTATGGAAGATTTGAGCGTTCAAAGTTAAATAGATAGCGAGAAATTTCGATTTTTCATTTTTCGAATTTTCGCCATCTTTGACGGGCCACTGTGGTCGCTAGGGAAGTGATAGAGAAACGCAACCTGGACCGTTAGTTAGTTCAATACACTAGCGTAGATACGGGGCGGGCGGGGCGGGCGGCCGCCCTCCCCGAAATAATGGCTTTGCCCCCCTGAAAATTTGGGCAAATGAAAAATTTTACGCCCGCGCGGAGCGCGGGCGTTTAATGTGATTAGAAACATGCACAAATTGTACATTAATGCTTCAAAATAGCTCAACATTGATGCATTTTCTACACCATTAAAAAATTTTTGCGCCTTCGGCGCGAATTTTGGCTATTTACATTATCAAAATTATTATTTTTCATTAAGCATGCTAACGAATGTTTGTATATATAACTACTTGCTTTGCAGTTTTGCTGTTAAATATCTGCGTTATTCCCAACATCTCAGCTTCGGCATAATTGGTTGATATAATCAGGATACGCAGTTCTTAATGGGAGCATCCTAATAGTTTGAGTTTTCGGACAAGACAGTAAACGTAGAAAATAGCAAATATATAAAGGTGCGAAATGTTGTTAGACAATTGATAAATCATTGTAAAGAATTAAATGTTTCAATAGCGTTTAATGGCGAACTTTAAAAAATTTTCTCAACTTCTGGGGGGTCCGCCCCCCAGACCCCCGTTTGGGACTTGTGTACCTATTATAATTAGACCTCTGCTAGTTTGCTTTACTTTACCTTAGTTTACCTGCTTTGTAGTTCTGTTATTAACTGCATTATTCCAAACATGATCTGCCTTCAACGACGGATAATGGATATGCTTAGAATACCCTGTTCCAAATGGGAGCATCTTAGTCTTAGTTTTCGTACGGGATTGTGGAAGTCAAAAATTTAAATAGGTAGCAAATTAAACTACAAAATTTAGTTTGGGAACTGATAATATACAATGCAAAGAATTCAATGTTTCAGCAGCGTTTTAACGGCAAAATTTAAAAATTTTCTCAACTTCTGAGGGGGGCTCCGCCCCCCAGACCCCCCGCTTTGGGTTTTTGCGTGCCGCTTTCGGTTACAACAGCATTAAGCTATGTATATATATATATATATGTACTGAACTAGAAAACATATTAACAGGGAAAGTTACAGCATATGTAGCGTGCATACAATTATTGCGCAAAAAATGAAATTTACCCCCCCCCCCCAGCCTTCGGTCAACACCGCCCCCCCTGACAATTTTTCGTACCTACGCTACTGGTTCAATATATGTAATTTCTGAATATAAAAAGAAATCAGCTCCAGCTCGTAACGTTCGACCTGAGCGACGACCACAAAAATGGTCACTTTTCGCTATGAGCCGACTTTGCGGCGCCACTGCGGCGCTGTGGCGCAGCTGCGGCGCAAAAAAGTTGTGATTCTTAAATTCTTTAGAGGGTACTACTAGACCCCATAGCCCTTTAGGTTGGCCCACCGCTGCAGATCACGTGAAAGCGGCGAACATTATGTACAATACAACCATCAAATAGGAGAAACCGAAAAAAACATCGCCGCCATAACCGGTCCGGGGCGCAACTTTTTAACGGTAAGTGATACGGGGCTGAAACTTCACAGACATACTAAACTCGATGTGCTCTACAATTTGCGCATGAAATATGCGCAGGATCTGCGCAGGATTTTGCGCAGCTTCTGCGCAGCTTATTTTACACTGTCTCCAGCCACTTTTCACACATATATATATATTATAGGGGTCGCTGCCGCGACCCCTATGATATATAGCAAGCTTAACAAAAAAATCAAAATTCGATTTTTTGGCTGGAACTTTAGCTAAAACCAAATCGATTACTTTGAGGATCCATGGATAGGTCTAGGGCTAAGCTTTAAATCCACCCCAGTTTCGTTGTTCTACGACCTACCAGTAAGTTGCAGTAGACGAAAATCACCCGTTAACAAAAAAATCAGTGGCGGATCGGATCCCAGAGAGCAGCTAGCAACTTTTTCTCATTTTAGCTTTGGATAGAGCACACTAAATAACGTATATATTTAGAACCCAAAACCGCTAACCTAATGCTCCAACTAAGGCAACTGACCTCTCCGAAGTCTTAGTGGTCACTGATGGCCCCCGACAGTATCCAGTATGAAGTGTGGTAGCTCTAAAGTGCCGTTTTAAAGGCTAAAACGTTGTATTTTCGTGTTTGTGAGTGATTAACCTATTTCCAGGCATTTTGGCAGAGAAACTCAGAACTTCGTATATTGGTGGGGTATATATGACCCACGGTCACGTGACCCCCACCGGACCTGTCCGGACCCTGCAGGTACCAACTGGACAGTCCGAAGTGGCTATAAACATGTCCTAGGGGTTTTCTCGTGCGCAGAATTTAAATCTGGCATTAGTTTTTAGGTGTATAACTATGGGCTAATACTGACTTCTGGGTTCACGTTTACCGTCGGACGGTTCAGACCTGGCTGGCTACCAGGTTGGACTACCAGAAGTGCCAGGCAACCTCAAAAACAACGTATATATAACGGTTTTCGAGGTCGCTGAGCTCGAATTTGACGTTAGTTTCGCTCTAGCTGCTGTTCTGTCTTCAGTAACAAAACATAAAAGTGATTTTTATTTGTTAAAATTGTAACAAAAAAATCACCCACCCCAGGACGGCTCGGAGGTCCGACAGAGAACTTCTATATATGTATCGATAGCCCACAGTCAGGACATGTCACATGCACAATATGGGTTGCCTAGGGTTTTCCCTTAGTAAATAGCGGCCGAAAGTCGAACTTCGGTCATGAACGTTTTTGAGGTCACTTTTGGGTACCCTCACTTATATAAAGGTCGGCCCTGAACGCATGGAGAGAGTATAGCGGCTCAAACTCACAGGCTGTAATGTCGAGATGAGTGCCTATCACCATGCAAAAATTTGGGTCTCTGCGACTTTCATGCATAAAGTGTAACGGGGATTTGGGTTGGGGGCCCCCTCCCCCGGAATTTTGGGGGCCCCCCTTTTTAGACCCCCCCAAACCTCCCCCCAAAAAAATTCCTATTTTTATGCCAAAAATCGCATTTTCAGCCATTGCTACTGCCGAAAAACATGAAATCATAAAGTACGTAATTTTAACATTAGACAGTGTTTTTAAACTCGAAAACTTGAGTGCCAACATGTTTCTGAGTCCAGAGTGAATAAGGTCAATATTGAGTCTAGAAGTCCATAAAACCGTTATAAACGTGTATTTCTCGCGATTAAACACGTTAAGCCAAAAATTTGGACTTTTTTGAAAAATTTTGCAAAATTTGCCCTAAAAATGCCCATTTTTCGCGCCTTCGGCGCGACTACCCCCCCCCTCCCCAGTGGGGGGAGGGCCGGCCCCCCAAAATTTCTGGGGAGGGGTTGGAAAAATGGCTGGGGGGTTACCCCCCCCCAATTACACCTATGCTTTCCTGTGAGTCAGGGTGGGGTGATTTTTATTTGTTAAAATTTCGGGTTAAAATTTTTTTGTTAAGCTTGTTATAGTGTACTGTACATCGAAAAAGGATCATTTTTAGCTAAAAAACTTGGTTACAGTCATGGGCGCACCCAGGGGGGGGGGTTTGGGGGTTCCGACCCCCCCCCTTTTTGTCCGACCCCCCCCCCGGGAATTTTTGGGGAGAAAGCAAAAATTGAGCTAATTTTAGGGCATAAAATTAAAAATTTTGAAAATTTTTCGCGCCTGCGGCGCTTTTCTATCTCGATTTTTATAATTTTTCTCGCCTGCGGCGCTTTTCTATCTCGATTTTTATAATTTTTCTCGCCTGCGGCGCTTTTCTATCTCGGTTTTTAAAGTTTTTCTCGCCTGCGGCGCTTTTCTAAACTGAATTTTCAAAAATATTCGGGCCTGCGGTGCCTTTCTAACTGAATTTAAAAATATTTCTCGCCTGCGGCGCTAATGTTGCCATTATGTCAAAGAATTTCTCAACTTTTATTGAAATCTTTTTAAAGATTTTCATTACGGCTTTTTTCAAAATTTCAAAAATTTTCTCAACTTCTGGGGGACTCCGCCCCCCATACCCCCCGCCTGGCGACTAGTCTTAAATCTCGTCATTTTTGCAGCACCAAAAATGAACTATTAATTTAAAAATTTGCCACCACCACCCCCCCCCCCCACGCGTAAACGTGTCGGGCGAAAAGAAAAAATTTTTCGGCTCGACCCCCCCTTTTCAAAATCCTGGGTGCGCCCCTGGTTACAGTTTAGGGGGATCCTCCCCATCCATAGGTGTGTTAGGGGGTGGGGTGGGGTCATAAGGTGTATATAACGGGGATTTGGGTTGGGGGGGCCCTCCCCCGGAATTTCGCGGGGGGGTCCCCTTTTTAGACCCCCCCAAACTCCCCACGACCCCCCCCAAACCTCCCCCAAAAAATTTTTTTGTATTTTTATGTCAAAAATCGCATTTTCAGCCATTGCTAATACCGAAAAACATGAAATCATAAAGTAATTTTAACGTTAGACAGTGTTTTTAAACTCGAAAACTTGATTGCCAACATGTTTCTGAGTCCCGAATATGGTCAATATTGAGTCTAGAAGATCATAAAACCGTTACAAACGTGTATTTCTCGCGATAATAAACACGTTAAGCCAAAAATTTGGACTTTTTTGAAAAATTTTGCAAAATTTGCCCTAAAAATGACCAATTTTTGGCCAATTCTTTCGAATTTGTGCTAAAATATGCCTAAATTAGCCCAGATTGCGGTTTATAATTGCGTATATTACCTTTTAATTGCTATTAATAACCATCTTTAGCTCTTTATATGTGATTTATAGGCATTTTTTCGAATTTTTTTTTCAAAAATTTACAGGAATTGCAAAAAATTTTTTCAAACGTTTACATTTTGCATTTTGCATTTTATACCTGGTTTGGACCCAATTTTAGGGGAGGGAGGGTGGTTTGAGCTCGGCTTGGAGGGGGGAGTAGTTGAGGATGAGGTCGGGTAGGGGGTTAGGGGGGTCTGGCCTCTCCGTGGGGGGTCTCACAGGAGGCAAACTGTAGCCTGGTACACCTATATGGGGTATATACCCCTTTCCCCAAATGGAGGGGTCGCCGACCATCCCCCCTAAAAAATTTTCTCTACCCCTCCCCCACACACAAAAATAGCTATTTTTGCCATAAAAATAGCAATAATTTTCCACTTTGTCATCCCAAAAGGGGGGGTCTAGACCCCTTGACCCCCCCACACGAAGCCCATTTCTAGAAAACAATTAGAAAAAAAATATTTTTTCTGATTGTTTTCTTATTGTTTTCTGCCGTTCAAAATTTTTTCTAATTTTTTTTTATTGTTTTCTCATTTTTTTCTAAATTAGAAAATATTTAGAAAATTATACATTTTTTCCTAGTTTTTTTCTAATTTTTTCCAATTGTTTTCTAAACTGGAAAACAATTAGAAAAATATTATTTTTTCCGAAACTTTTCTAAATTTTATTTACCTGTTTCAAAATTCATGACTAGTGGAATTATATATATTGATTTTTATAAAATTTGCTGGATCGTCCTGATTAGATGATGTTGTATTTGCAGATAGAAATACCAAGCCAAAGGAAACCCTAATTTCCAATTGACAACTTGTATTGAAAAACTTGTCTATAAACTTGTGTATACATGTAGCTAGATCACATTGTAATTCGTTTCCCATTGAAAATTCTTGGGGGAATTTTTGGGGGTTGAATAATGGTACCCCCGGTTTTGCTGGGTAATTCCCCCACCACACAGGTAATGCCCCGCCCACCATTTCATCCATAACTTTTGTGCTTTGTGGCATATATATGTTTAGTAAATGTTTAACTATACGTATGGCAATGTACAATTAATTTTTGCCATGAAATGGTTAAAAGTTTTTGGTTTGGGGGAATCTTTGTGGGGTTGAATAAGAGCGGACATTCCAGCCTTCTCCCCCACCACAAATTTTACATAGTTTCATTGCACAATTAATTAATTTCATAATTATACAAGAACCAAAAATGCTCCTTCGTCGCATGTAAAATACATATGAGTACTCTCAGGCAGGTTGTACAAACACTGAAACTAGCCTGTAAAATGCATATGAGTGGCGTTGAGGTTGTAAACTAAGGAAAACAAGTTGCAACGGCTTAACATATGAGCCTGTCCTACAACGAGGCTCATATTGGCGTATGTCAGAATATAATTTGTCGATATTTGACCTTCATATAAATAGCACGTAAAGCTTTTCATTACAAAATTGTCCTTCACACATCTTGTCGCTAAGACATTATACTGTGCATGCATACGCATTGTGCGGCATGCCACTTTGCGCTCTGACTCAGAGCCATGTGGGGAAAGCATTACGTATGTGAGAGCAGTGTGTGTCATAGTGTTCCCAGCATACAGTAGGTGTGTACTGTACTATAGTGCTTCCGGAAATAGTAGGTGCCATGGTGTTTCGGGAAACATCAGCTTGCAGGTACAGTTCAACTTGAGGTGTCGCAGTTCACTTCGTTCTGTCCATTTCTTTCAAGCCACAATGTTAACATGTTATGTCTATTCATTCGTTTTTTTTTCTTTAATATGATGACCTGATGATCTTTAAGAAGGCTGCACTGTGACGCCAATATGAGCCTCGTTGTAGGACAGGCTCATATGTTAAGCCGTTGCAACTTGTTTTCCTTAATTTACAACCTCAACGCCACTCATATGCATTTTCCACGCTAGTTTTCGTGTTTGTACAACCTGCCTGAGTACTCATATGTAT
>JASAND010019678.1:0-30558 GCA_030248195.1 Trissonchulus latispiculum | reverse complement strand
CCCCATAACCCAGTGTATTTGGCGTATTTTAAAACAAAATTAGGAAACTTATGGTAAAAAATCTAACGAAAATGTTAATTATGGGGGTGGGAAAGACTACAGTAGCTCCCACTTCTCTCTCCCGCCACCTAAACGAAATAATCCCCCCTCGCCCACCCCCCACTATATGATCTACGAGTAAGCGTGACCAGCCGTTATGATAAGGATAGCGGCAAGATCAAAGAAACGCGCAAGCTGAAGTTTAGGTATATTTTGGGAACATTTAGTGGTTTTTGGGGCTGTGGACATTTTTGTGACTTTCCGTTAATAAACAACGGAAAGTCACAAAAATGTCCGGACATTACGTAGGTGTGAAAAATTTGCATACGGACATTTTTGTGACATTACGTGCTTCGTCAACGGAATGTCCGGACATTACGTTGGGACAGATCGCCGCACCCGTGACTTTTTCATGCGGTCGATGAAACTTTATTTGAAAGACGCATAAGTTGGGAAGTAATATTCAAACTTTGAATGATGCTTTTTGAAAAATTACCTATTGTTGTTCGAAAATTTCAATATGTCTGTATAATAAATGTGGTAATAAATATTATGTAACATAATGGTAAAAAATTGAGAGTAAATGTATTGCACTTAATGTACCATCTTAGCTGAATCCAACTATGCCAAAATGTTGCCTCTAAGATGTATATTGCCTGAGGAATAAATTTTCAAAAAATTGTTACTATTTCAATGGAATTTGGATAAACATGTTATTTGTCTCCTACAGATTATACTTCCTCTAATTCCCATTGAAATAAATGGCAAATATTGGACAACTTAATATTCCACACGAACTATACATCATAGCGGCAACATTTTGACGTCGATGGGTTCAGCTAAGTTTGGACAATAAGTGTTGCACATTTACAATCAACTTTGTCAATATCACTAGATAAAATGATGCTTCAAAACTTACTTATTGTTTGAAAAGTTCAGCTTTAAAATATTAAGTTTACTTTGATGCTTAAAAACGGTGCCCAAAATTAAAACAAAAATCTTGCCATTAAGTAATGCGCGAGTAGTAGCCTGTCAAAGTTGAAACAGCAGCGAAGATCAAAGGATTTTGCAAGCGAAAAACGCTAATAAAAATTGAAACCATAACCGATTTTCTTTGTTTTTCTGTCATCCTATGTGTTTTGAGATGGAAAACTTGCTGAAATAAAGAAATTGTTAGCTTACATACTTCTGGGAAAAGCCCTACATAAATAGATGTTTTTAAATTTTTCAAAATTTTGAACTTCATAAAAATTTTTCTTTTTTGTTCTAATTTTCTCAGATTCTTCTTCTCAGTTCTCAGATTTTTGTTCTAGTTTTCAACTGATCAGACGACAACTAGTACGACAGTAATAGAATGCACCAACGAATATTCATTACCTACGGTGGAATTAACTGAAATCATGGACATTTTAAAAGGAGTAGAGCTAAGTACATTCAACTTCATAATTCAAGCAGCTATCTAGAATCTGTTTTTGGTAGGTAAAGGTTTACCCCTGGACATACCTCAGCCCTGCCACAGGACATGTGGTACCGGAGCTCATCCCCGAATTTTCTGCCGTAGAGCCAGGACTGTCAGCTTAAATGATGACTGCATCCGTGGAAGGGGGCCGGTTCTTCTACATAAACTCCTGTTGCCTTCCCACCCACCATGGTGGTACCCATAGAAATATGTAAACACGAGATGTCATACAGGATACAAATAGAAAAGTACATAAAATGACAGTAACTCCAGTTCTTTCGGGATAACAGCGCTTACAGCACGCATTGGCTCTCGCCTACTACGGACTAAAGGGATTGCAGGTATGGACTGTTCATTATCTCGTGGATCTGGTGGCCATCCTGCACTCACCTAGTTTTATTGCTATAAATGCTGTTTGTATTTTTTCGGGGATCAGTGAGCTACGGTAGTCCTTTATTCTGCGAATGCACAGTCAGGCGGGTTTTGATAAAGCCTTCGCTGGCTATGTTGATACAGCACATATAGGGCCGAGCTTATTGTCCTTCTTGAACGAGCAAAATCATGAAAGTGTTCTTTTCCACCATATCCCCCTAGCAAAGTTGGATGGTTTGATGAATACTGGATGCTCAAAATGATTGCATTGCCGCCGTTTACTGTAGTGACCTAATAGGTAAAGTAGTTAATTAGTTAGCATACATATAGCTACATGAGAACTGTATACCTGATTTGGTAGGATAGGTGAAATGGAGGATTCTTAAGGATTTGAGACATGTCAGAAGCCACCTTTCGACTAAAAGTGCACACTTTTTCCAACTGAAAAGTTACACTGGTTTATCTGATAAAACTTTGGATGACACGGTTTTTCTCCACGGACTACAACTAACAGCCAAGAACATTGCAGCAGGTGCTAAAATAAATCGCAGTTTAGTTACATCCTTCCGATGTTTTATAATGTATGTTAGGGTTTAATAAATGGCGCAAGTAGAGACTGAGATTATTCTTCGTGAAAAAGCAACGTGCAGAATTGACCAGTTTGTTCTGGTTTGAGTCTTTGCATGCCCATGGAAAATATATATGAGCCATGGAGATCCTGTTCCTGCACGCCCACGGCCCACATATAGGCCAGGATTCCTATGTTAATTGTTTATGGAATAAAGGGCATTCTGTTTAAATGCTACTAACATTTAGGGGCGTCCTATGTGCGCACCGTTTATGTTTAATAAACACTAGCTTATATCCTAAGATGTACTGGTCGTCTTTAAGCTTCTGCAATGCTTTAAGACGTGGATGTCCCATCAAAGCAGGCCACAATTGCTTGACCATTCAAAGTGTTAATTTGGTTTACTGAATTCATCTATCATTGACAATTTCCAGAAAACCTGGTAATTCCAGGTAATTGAGTCCAGATCGAATGCAATTGCATTGGTAGGAATAGGGCTGCTAATTTACATGTAAAAAGTAATTAATTTTTTACACATGTTTCTGACAGTGTAAAAAAGTGTTAAAAACGTTTCAACCATAAATTCTATTTTCTGTGCACCATGGTAGTGATTATTCAATGGTCAGGAAGTATAAGATTTATTAGACATTCACGGCTATTAGCTCGTCCCTTTTCATATATTTTGGTTGACAATTGACCTAGAATTTTGTTAATTGCTAGCAATCCTCGATCTTGCGGGTTCAGGAACTATTCTTGTTTTTTGCATTACAGTGGCATCAGATTTTGGCTCAAGTATGTTCAGAATTTCTCCCTTAAAGTTACAGTTTGTGTCGCATCCTGATCATTTCGTGCCATCATAGTTAAGTTGTGTTATTTATGTTTCAAGTTTCACTTTTTCAGCTTGGGTAAAATGGGTGAGTTGGTGAGCAAAAAGTGCAACTACTTGTGATCTGATCCTCTAGTTGGCAAGCTGTTGGCTTTTCTCAAAAGGTTACACTTTTCAACTTGGGTGGGTTGGGTAAGCAAAAAGTGCAACTTCGTGCGATGTGAACCTCTAGCTGCCAAGCCGTTGATCTTTCTCAATATTCACAGGGCTAAGCAGCACATTTTAACAGAGGAGAAAAACTAAACCAGGAGCCACCTCCCCAAGTACCAACTAAATCAGTTTGTTAAGGTTGGCATAAGTTTGTAGGGGTCTAGTCTGCCAAACAGGACCATTTCCTAGTTTGGGCAAACTACATACCTCCCAATTCCGGGAGCAACGACGCCTGCTGGCGCTAACATTGGACGCGTCGCTGACACTGTTTTCTTTTTGAGCTTGTTGATCTGCTAAACGGATATGCAGTGTACGATTAAATCTTTACGTTTAGCACCTAATCATGTGACCAAGTCTCTGTACCCACTAGTCACGCTTTGTTTTTGTTAACTCACCCAACTCACACCAGTGAAAAACTTAACTTTGAAAACTTCCAAAGTTACACTTTGTGCAGCTTTGTGACGTTGCATGTACATTTGGCCCAAATTTTCAAGAAAGGAATGCGGAAAGCGGGCGGCTTGCCAATTGGACTGTTAGACATCAGGGAATTTAAGAAATCAAGAGCATTTCCAATTCAAATAATGAGAATGCTTGAATCACCTAACACTAATTACATGATTTAATATAATTAATAACTTTAATTAGATTAATGAACTAGAAAACAAATTCTACAATTTTGTAGCATTTTTTCTGCTCACTCCAATGATATAAAAATTGTTGCAGATTATAATCCTACGAATTTTTGTTTTGCGCATCAATTTTTATTCATTGGAAAGAGCAGAAAAAATTCTGCAAAGTTGTCTTAGTTTTTTAATTGCATTAACCTAAATAAAGTTATAATTAATTACTAAAATTAACTAATAAAATATCTACCGTAAGCCAAAGCTAATTATCGAATCAGCGAGCTGACAGACACTTATATAAAAGCATGTAATTAGCGTTAGGTGGGACCCTCAGAGACTTTCTGGGGCAGGGACGAGTGAACGAACCGAGTACGTCAAGCATGTTCAGTACATAGTAGCAAGAGTACATAATATAAGAGTGTGCCACTAGGCACACTCTACGTTATCAGAGCCAAAAACTATGCTCTGCACGCTAACGGCCCATCCCCCCCTCGCAAATTAGACCCATCACTTCAAAGAATTTCGTGCGCTATGTTTGTGTTCTAAAGCTCGAAGCAGGCACAAAATTCGCGCACGCACTGCTTGTGTTTTCGAGCTTAAGCACATAAACATAGAGCGATTGAGCGTACCCCCGTTTCGACTAGGCACTGATTTGCGGGGGGGGGGGGTCACTAGGGTCTGATTTGCGGGGGGTGGGCCGTTAGTGAGCAAAGCATAGTTTTTGCTCTGATAAGAGAGAGCTTGCCTAGTGGCATTACTCTTATCATTATGTACTCTTGATAGTAGTGTAAGAGTTTCATCAAGAGTCCATAATTTATTCGTCAATATTATAGAAGAAGAGTAAGCCACTAGAGGGCTTCTCTTCTTGGCATTGCGTAACGGTGCTCCGACCACAAGACGCGAAAGTTCCCCCGTTAGGTGGGGGAGGGGTAGGCAAAAGGAGTTGCCGTTTGTTGGTGGGTAGGCAGAATAAGGTGCCCGCTTTGGAGGGGGGTCCCCAAGCCAGGCTAAGATTGGATGAATCTGATTGGTTGTTGGCGATCCCCTCCAAACGAGGACCTCTTTTGTCTACCCCCCCCCCCACCAAACGGGGACCCCTTTTGCATACTCCCCACCAAACGGGGACCTCTCTTTGCTACCCCTCCCACCAAACGGGGACCCATTTGCGAATAGAACAAAAACTACCGTAATCCTCTGCTCTAGCCCCACCAAACGGGGAGGGGGGTCTCTGCAATCTGATTGGCTGTTGGCTACCCCCCCCCACCAAATGGGGACCTCTTTTTTGCTACCCCACCCCCCACCAAACGGAGGGGGGTATGCTTTGTCGAAGAGAGCTACCCCCCACCAAACGGAGGAACATTCGCGTATTGTGGTCGGAGCACCGTTACGCAATGCCAAGAAGAGGAGCCCTCTAGTGGCTTACTCTTCTTCTTATATATAGTGCAATTATGCACTCTTGGTCTCATCATTTGATTCTGTTATGTACCCTTGGTACTACTAATTATTTTGCCGGTCGGCTAAGTGAAAGGAACGAAAGACGAAAAGTAGTCGAGGTATCAAAGTATTTGAAACCAGCTATAAACCTAATTTTACTATATAGTTATAATCAAGTACCTGATGCTACGTGCAGCCTAATGCAAGGCTTATTTTCCTGTTTCTATTTAACGATAATAGCTGTGTACGATGATGCGTGTGTAATATGTGTAATAATGTGTGTAATAAACTATGGAGAATCATATAGTCAGAAGATGCTTTGAGTCTATGTCAGCAGAAAATCATGGAATTTCAGTGTTGGAATTCAGATTACTGATGATGACGTGTTCGAAGTGTGTTCAAGCTTCTCATGCTGTGGAAGTAATAACAAATTCAATGTGTTGAAAGTAGATATTTCACTGATTATGTATAAGCAAAAAAACAAAATCATTTTGCATCAAGCATTTATTTCAAAATTTAAAGGTTTGGATGTGAATGGGAACAAGTGTCAAAGTCTGCACACATTCTGCCAGGAAGAATATGCTGCATATTGGCTGGTGGCTCTTGGAAGCCTTCAGAAATTATAGACAAGTTTGACTGCTGCTGAAGATGTAACGAACGAATCTATGCAAAAGTGTCAAGAATCTGGAGTATAGGCCATTAAATGGTGAGCCAAATAAATACTAACTATAAAGATAAATTATGTTACTTAAAATATATAAATAGTCATTGTGGTCAAGCAAATTTTATGTATGCTGTTGGCGTGGTAGCTAAGTTTATTATGGTTTATAAATTTAGAACGCTATTAGAACTTGTTTAGATCAATTTTAGATTTAAAATGTAGTCTGTTTGTATCTTCTGTCTCAGCTGGCGTTAAACTTTGAATTCAGGGCAGACATATAACAATTAACATTACATATTTTGTTTGAAAATTTGCTAGAGCTGAAACTGGTCTAACCTGATTGTTGTTGTAACGCAATATGCGCAAAACTTAGTTTGATGTTTGATATTTGAAACTAATGGATAGTCATTGTGAACGAAATTATTTGGCATCAGTGAACCAAGACCCTTGTTATCAGTTTCCAACGAATTATCAAGTATATATATGTTACGTGCAAAACCCGAAATCGTACAAAACTAGTTTCGTATGGGTCATTTTGTACAAAACTAGTTTTGTATGGCCTCCCTCGTACAATTCTAGTTTTGTATGGCTATGACCGTACAATTCTAGTTTTGGACGTACAAAGCTGTTTCAATAAGATTTGGCAACCATTTATTCATTACAATTCAAGTTCGCTTCAAGTTAATTTCAAGCAATAAAGTCTTAAGTTTTATTTCTAAATTATTAATAATCACGGAAGGCTATTTCTAAATTTAGTCTGCATTTAAAATCCACTATTAATATCGCAGATACCAAATTTTAACTATATAAAGCTAACCTCGCCAGAACTATAAAAATTTAGAAAGAATTTAGAATGTTTGCATTGGTACAGATTTCTGCACAAGTTGCTGTAAAAATTTTAGTTTTCGATTGGGGGCCAATAAAATAATAAACTTATATACGGGTCTCTTGCGCTTTCCTCCCCCAGCCATAACTTTTGATTTTTTGACCAATAGCTTTGATATTTGGTCTGGGTGCTTACTGGAGGCTTATGAATTCAAAAATTTAAAAATTTTGAAATTTTAAAAAAGTTAAAAAATTTTAAAATTTTGTTTGGTAAGGGGGGGGACCAAGATGAACCAAAAAATTTAGGTGAAAACTTGCATAGGAGAGTTTTCAGGTTATAAAGTTCAGGTTAGTTGTAGGCTTAACAAGTAAGCTTATAAACGAACAGCTGAATCAAAAAACGGATTTCAGATTCGTGCTCAGCGCTCCTGAAAACCCCTGTATGCAACTTTTCAGCAAAATCGAAGACAAAACATTTTTCGGTAATTTTTTAAAATTTTAAAATTTTAAATTTTTGAATTCACAAGTCTTCAGTGTGTACCCAGACCAAATTTCAAAGTTAATTGGAAAAAACTAAAGTTATGGCTGGGGGGGGGGAGCGCAAGAGACCCAAACTTACTTTAGCAGTGTCTGCAAAATTTGTAAAATAGTAACTTCTCAGAAAATATTCATGCAAGTTTTGATTATTGGGTGTCTCTTGCGTAATCCTAGTTGATGAGCAAATGCTGCCTCTGCTTTTTGTGGACTTAAACTTAACTTAATGTAACGAACAGTAATGAATAAATGGTTGTCAAATATTATTGAAACAGTTTTGTACATATATATAATCGGCTTTTATGGACTAGTATCAGCTCCGGATTTTTAAAGGTTAACTTATGGCTCATCGTGTTTTGACTGCCAAGTGTTGAGGCAGTCCCCCTGTTTGCCAAGCTTGTTCAATTTAAATCCTTATTTTCTGCAATTTGTTAGGCGTGTGCTTTGGTGAAACAGTTTGGTGTATGTGCAATGAAATTTGAGTTGACCGCAATCCACTGGATCTGGCTAAATGCAGTCTCACCTCAATGCAGCGAAATAACAAAATTCTTTCGTACGTTGATGATCTACGCGTCATTTGCCAAGGACCTCTGCACCGGATACCACGATGAGCTTCCGCCAGCTTTTCGCCGGCTGTACGACAGTACAGAGCATCAAGAATAGATCAAGTTGGCGATTTTACCAGAGTATCAGATAATTAAAAGTATCAAAGGATTGCATCAGCTACGTCTTTACGACGAGCCGCTTTTACCAAAGCTACGTTTATGTTTTATAAATTTAGAACGTTATTAGAATTTATTTAAAACAATTTTAGATTTAAAATGTAGCCTGTCTATATCTCTGTCGCAGCTGGCGTTAAAATTTGAATTCAGGCAGATATATAGCAATTAACATTACATATTTAGTTTGAAAATTTGCCAGAGCGGAAACTGATCTAACCTGATTATTGCTGCAGCACAATATGCACAAAATTGGTTTGGTGTTTGATATTAAGAATTAAGTAGATAGTCATTGTGAGCCAACTCTTAAATTCCAGTAATTTCTAGTTGTTTCCACAAATTTCACTATTCTATTCAGCTAAATTTTGATGCTAGAAGAGCTAACACAAGCAATACTGGGACAAAAGTCATGGTCATTAAATGCGAACGATTCAACGGAAATTATTATTATATTATTATTATTATTATTATTATTATTATTATTATTATTATTATTATTATTATTGTTATTGTTATTATTATTATTATTATTATTATTATTATTATTAATTATTATTATTATTATTATTATTATTATTATTATTATTATTATTATTATTATTATTATTATTATTATTATTATTATTATTATTATTATTATTATTATTATTATTATTTATTATTATTATTATTATTATTATTATTATTATTATTATTATTATTATTATTATTATTATTATGATAAGAAGAAGAGTAAGCCATGTCATGGTAAGAAATCAGAGCAGATATATAGCAATTAACACTGCATATTTAGTTTGAAAATTTGCTAAAGCTGAGACTGATTTAACCTGATTATTGGTGTAGCACAATATGTACAAAAATTGGTTTGGTATTTGAAACTAATGGATAGTCATTGTAAATCAACTTTCAAATTCTAGCCACAAATCATATATGCAGCTGAATTCTGATGCTAGAACCTCTAACTCAAGGAATACCCAGAACTGATGATCCAACACGCTTTGTGCCACTTAGTGAATCGACGCTTAGTTTCAACTAATTTAGTATTCTGAGTTTCAATTTTAATTTAAGAAAATTTCAATTCTATCCCACTCGGCAACACTGTCACTATCCTACACAACGTTTAAAACCTTGTCTCTATTTTGTTCACCTACAGTAATATCTTGTTCTACGCATGTAAATGCCTAATCAAGGTTTTATGTTCATAATGTTTTGTATCTATATGGTTGCAATCGCTGCTGGAGAAGATGCTATTCAAATTGAACCTGGATCACGCAGAATGATCTAAAATTTCCAGTACTGTCTGTAGATGATGCAGTCAATGGTTCGGAATTTATGTCAAACCCATGTACGACAATTATACCAAAGTGCCGCAAATGCCTATAGCAAGTGGCAGTGGTACTGCGCGAAAGCAAGAATGTCTTCTAAAGTCATGTACATTTTCAGATCATAACAAGATCATTTGCAGAAGGTAGTAAACTTGATTTGTGTGGCAATGTACAGTGACTATTGCAGAGGTTCTGCTCAAGCCGAAAGTTTGACCCAGTCTCAGAATTCAGATTGTATATGGCAAATCAGCTTATGTTCTAATATCACAGAAAGAACGGGTTAGATTGGGTGATAGCCTGCGCTGCGAATAGGCCACTGCTATAAATTTGAACAAGGATATGGTTCTGTCAGTATTGGCACAGTTTTCAGTTCTTTCAGGGAATCTGTATCTCATTGGGCGACATCAGACAGCTCTTGGTAGAGAATGCAGGAAAATAAATGATAATAATAATCCCTGGAGACAAAAGGAACTTACAGGATTAAGAGTAATTACGACTGATTGCACTGGTCACTTGTAAACCCAATCCAGAAGTAAATGTACTTAAACTTAAATCTGTCATTTAAATTAAACGAACTTGAAGATTGCAGAGGTGAGCATGCACATGTTCATCCCAATCATCAAGATACCTTGCCTAACTACAAAATACCTACTGCAACTACCAAATGTTATTCAAGTCTATTCATATGATATACCAAATTAAATAAAATACTACACTTTACTTTAAATTGCTTTAACCGTGAAACTATTAAACAAACCTTGTTTTGGCGACAAAAGTGTACAAATACAGAAAATCTTGCATTTTAGGTCATTATTGAATTTTCTGATGTCCGAATTTTGCGGGGTTTGGGGGAGTACCCCCGTTTACATTTCTGGGTCGACCATAAAATTTACAAAATATACCCCCTTCCAACCAAAGTTCCCGGTGAAACAGGAGTCGGTCTCCCCAACCAAAAGATTCGGTGAATTTTTGGTCGCCCCTTTTAGAGAGTTCTGGAGCCGCTACTGGTCTTCCTAAGACCTCCTCTCCCGCCAAACAATGTACCAAACTTCAACTCTTTGTTCTTACTAAAGACCCCGTCTAGGTAGCTTTTTCAGATCTTGTGTGTCATTGAAAATGCAGATCAACTAGACCGGTTTGATAATGGCATTTAATTTGATAACAATCTGACAATATCACAATTTCATACAAAATCAAAAGACATGCCTTGAACAATTGAAAATTGTACAAAAATGTCTGTGCAATTTGAAATTTTACAATATTGTTTATCATGTTTTCAACTGTTAAGTTTTAAAGCCGTTTAATTCTTACTTTGCAACAAACTCTTGATGGAGTCAATGTAGTGAAATACCTAGAAGCGAAACCCGGCTTGTCAGGACTCAGGACTAAATCTTTTCTTTTGAATTTAGTGTATCATTGAGACCAGCAAGTTTTTTAGATGAACGTATGATGCCAAATGTCTTCGTTTTCTTGATTATACAAAATCAGTAAATTACCTGCTTTCAGCACATTGGATTTACTTGCACAGGATGGGAAGCATGAACACACTTTGATTGAACACTTTGAAGTCAACGACAGCTTCTCCATAGACATGTACATATTTACTATTTTTACACAAAGCTCGAATGTAAACCTTGCATTAAACTACATATATTAATAGCTTCAGGTATATATACTTGATCGTAATTACTCATAGCTGATTCTAAAAATTTTATGATATCGAGTCTTTTTGCTCATTTCACTTAATCGACCAGCCAAGTAAATTCGCAGAACTGAGGGCCTTTAAGAGTACAGTTACCCGGTTTTCACTTCTTTTCTGCTATAGGCATAGTGTCTATCTTTCCATAACTCCATTATGATAATAAATCATAATAATTCACACATAATAAATTCAATATTAGAAACAAGTGATACTTCAGTATCCACGTGAGATTCGATGGCAACATTAAGCGACTTGATTGGCAGACTTTCTTACAATCGTTAACAATTCGCTTATTAGTCTTCTTATTAGTCGGTTATTCGTCTTTGGCAAGGAAGTAAAGTAGAAAGTACTATGCTAAAGTCCAAGTCATTGTTCTCGACGTCTGTTATCGTCGATTTCCTCGAGCCAATCAGGAATACATTAAATGCAGCGTTGCACGACGAATCTATAAACAGCCTGGAAGGACATTGGGTAGGTAACTGGATTGAACTTTAATAATAGAAAGGGACCGGATCTAAGCCAGGGCTTTTAATTTTTGCAGGAATAAATATTGCTGCAATGGCTACATCAGGGTTTTCCTATGCATTGTTGTGCGCTATAGTTGCGTAGTTTGGGCAGGACTGCATTTAAGTTATAGTCCTACATAATAAAATAACTAAGAGTGTCATTCTCTTAGTTATCAAGCAGCAAACAATAAGCAGCATCTAGATCGAAAAATGTTTAAAAATTTGAGTTCTGGAACCAATTTATGGCCAACCTCGCCGATGGTGGAATTTCCACCTTGTCCTCCAGTGAATGGTAACCAGAAACCACCACGTAGTACGCAAACTATCATATAAATTAAATTAATCATTTTCGTTCACTGGAGCATAGACTGCACATCATTAGGGAAAGAGAGAAACTTGCTGTACTGGTGCTATAAATTAGTGGGTTTTGTAGATTTTGCGAGGAGGAACTACTTAATGACTGTTCTTACACATGGTTACACCGTTTTTGCAAGCAACTGCTATTCTTGCTTTCACGGAGTTCAATTTAAAACTCATATTCTTGTTATTTATTATTCTTCTTGTTCAAGCTCAATCGAAATTAAATTTTCATCAAAAATAAATTTTAGTGGATTTCAAAAAGCAACCTGAAATATTTTCCACCGTAGATTTCCGTTATTAGTATATTAGTGCAGAAACTGTAAAGTATCTATTACTTTCATCCCAACGTTGAATTTAACTGATTTTAAAATTAAAATCCGCTTGATGTAATTTCTAGTTTAATCTTCTTACATTTAATTTCAATTCAACTTCAATAAAAGAAGAAGTTTAAGATTACTTTTTCTGATGCAAAATCTGGGGAAATAAATGCAAAGATCATTATGAAGGTCTCCCCATTTCCTTCCGCAGATAGTCTTAAAACTGCCAAACAGGGTGTCACTTAAAGACTAAGGAGTCGTTAAGGGGAGGTCTATTTTTGCCAGGTCTCCGGTTTCGCGCATTTTTTAAATTTTAGTTAAAAATCCTTCAGCGGAATATTTTAACGAGTTTTAAAGTTAAACTAGTATCGTTTTACAGCTGTTGAGTTATTCTACCTCGAAGCTGAGGTCCGCACGTGTTAAACATAGGAAACAAGAAAAGTGGTGGTTTTATTCTTGCGCCACAAAAACTCTCTCGATGAAGGGGCATGGATCTGTCTAATTTTGAATTTAGGTTGTAGCTATAATAATGAACTGCGGTACCCTGGAAGTTGAACTTTGATCAATGTTAAAAAAATCTATTTGAAGTAAACAGCAAGATATCGTCAAATTCCAACGTTTCTCTTAGCTTAGAAGGTCTTCGGAAAGAATTGCAGACTTCTCTAATTCAAAGACCTAATTAAAAATTCAAACTGCAGTGTAGATAGATAAAAATGACTAAATCAGGCGATACAGTTGACGTTATATGTGAAAATTTGCTTGAGTTTGCTGCAGCTCCTCGTCTACGCTGATATTAAAATTATGCTTAATGGAATGGCTCGTAACTTACGGAGAACTGAACGAAACAACTCAAAATTTAAACTTAAAATTTACGACATATGTGTCAAACCAAGAGTACATAATACATAAGAGCAAGAGTGCATAATACATAAGAGTATGACAAGCGTCATACACTATGTATTATCAGCTCGCTACATCCTCTGCACGCTTACCCCCCCCTAAATCAGACCCCCCTTATCAAAGCAAATTCGAGCGCTATGCTTGCACGCTTTAGAACGAAAACACAACTAAAGTCTGACCAAAAAATGTAGAAAGCGAAATTGTTTGCTTTATATCTCGTAAACGCTTCAAGATAACTGCCATAAATTATATATTTTCTGAACCGGAATGATGAGATCTTTCTTCTCGTGAAAAAATTTTTTGAAATTTCCCGTGCGATTTCAAAGGGTGCCGCTTTTATATGTCCAGAAGGATTGGTAAATGCTACACCCACGATTTTTTCAGGAAAATTTTCCCCTTGCCCGAATGTCCTACACACCAAATTTCAGCTTTGTTGGTTGAAAATTGCGTGAGTTATTCCATTTTTTAGATTTTCAAAATCCTTTGATCTTTGCCGCTTTTTCGACTTTGACTGGTTGTTACTCGCCACTCGCTCAACGAAAAAAATTTTTTGATTGGATTTTCAGGACCGCCTGGGTGTCCGCTTTCATCTGATATACGTGGTATTTCAAAATTTGAAAGTCGATTTTTTCGAAAAATACCACTTTTTGACCCAAAATTTCGGCCAAGCGAATCCAGCAAAAGTGAATAAAAATAACATAATCATAAAGTTCATTATGAGCTGAATCCAACGATATAAAGTTTTCGTGGCTACGACTTATATTGCGCCAGCAATGAATTTTTAAACATTTTCCTTATTTCAAGCTGGTTATTGTGTTGTACGTAGTGCATCGAATCAAAGCATAATCACAAATTCATAATAATACCACCTTTCCTAAACGTTGCTGGATATGATCCCGACAGCATGTAGTTGCAGTTAGAATTACAAATGCTCCATAAACGTCTTATCCACGAAGTAACACATTGTTTGCAAGTATAATCTTTGGCATGCACGACAAAATTTTAGTTTAACCATGAGTACATCATTTATAAAAGAATGACACAACCTACTCTCTGTTATTAAATCAAAAACTATGCCCTCAAGGCTTCTTCTGTGGTCTTCAAGCTAAGTTGCATGTGGATACAGTAAAACCAAGAGTACATAATATAAGATTGTGCCATTAGGCACACTCTCTGTTATCAGAGCTTAAAACTATGCTCAGTTCGCTAACGGCTGACCCCCCCCCGGCTAATTAGAGCGTAGTGACTCCCCAAAAATCAGTACGTAGTACGGGGTACGAGTAGTACGTTGCGGTAAACGGGGTACGCTCACTCACTCCATGTTTAAGTACTATTTGCAGCAAATTATTATAATTTACTCGATTCCTGGAGTTCAACGATTGGTAGCAGATTTGAACAGCGAGTGTGTTCCGGCCCAAATCATGTCCCTAGTACCAAGAGTACATAATAGAATAAGAGTATGAAACTCTTACGCTACTATATACTAAACATGCTTGATATGCTCGGGTCACTAACTCGGGACCCCCCTCCCCCGAAAGTTTCGGGGGGGTCCCACCCTACACTAATTACATGCTTTCATATAAGTGTGTGTCTGCTCGCTGATTCGCTAATTAGCTTAGGCTTACGATAGGCATTTTATTAGTAATTTTTAATTAATTAATTATAACTTTAATTAGGTTAATGTAATTAAAAAACTAATTCGACAACTTTGTAGCATTTTTTCTGCTCTTTCCAACGATATAAAAATTGTTGCAGACTACATTCCTCCGAATTTTTGTTTTGTGCAACAATTTTTATATCATTGGAAAGAGCAGAAAAAATGCTACAAAGTTGTCGAATTAGTTTTTTAATTACATTAACAATTAAAGTTATAATTAATTAATTAAAAATTACTAATAAAATGCCTATCGTAAGCCTAAGCTAATTAGCGAATCAGCGAGCAGACACACACTTATATGAAAGCATGTAATTAGTGTAGGGTGGGATCCCCCCCCCCGAAACTTTCGGGGGGGGGGGGGGTCCCGAGTTAGTGACTCGAGCATATCAAGCATGTTTAGTACATAGTAGCGTAAGAGTTTCATACTCTTATTCTATTATGTACTCTTGCTAGTACAAATACAATCTAATTTTGTGTCCATGAGTTTGAAACCTGAATGACACTGCTCATTTCAAGGAAAATCAGTGAATGAACAACTTGCATGAAAATATATAATGCTGGCAAAAAAGATAATTGACGATAAAGGATTATGACAAGTCGAGTCGAGTTGCAAAGATATATTCGAGTCACAGTTGCAAAGACTGAAAACGTGATTCCATCTCCATACAAGGAGCGAATCATTTCCATGGAGGCAGTCTGGGAATCTGAAGCCGAAGCCCTGGAGGCTATATTCAAGGCACATATCTCCTTGTACGTATCATAGGCTGACTTCTGCTGAGAAGTGGCCGAGTAATTGTAGATGTTGTAGCTAGCCAAGCCATCAATAACTGCCATGCTTCCCAGCACAAAGGCTGCCTCCGCTGGCGAAAAGGAGGCGCAAGCCTTGATCTTAATAGGGACATCATCCACGGCATTTCCCTCTTTAGATCTAAATTCTGTTTGCCCCCGGTTCACCTCTCGGAAAATTCCCTTCACTTCCTTGGTATTAGCATTGAATATTAGAGAATCCTTAAAACCTTCTATAAGATTTTTTGTATGTGATTCTCCAGAGCGCAAATGTCTAGATCACATTTGAAGGGCTCTAGAGAACGATACCGCTAATATGACGCCAAACGAACCTGACTGTTTCGAGGACGCACGGGGACATAATATATGGAAAAATAAACAAAATCTATGATGGACTCAAAATCAAAGCGACCTCTTTAATTGTGCGACATGTGTCACACTTTTTAGTTATTATCATACGTGTGCTTGGGGGGGGGTTGGGGAGGTTTCCCCCCAGACCTGAGCTCCCCCCCCCAGAGGGGCACCTCACCCCCCCCCCCAGAATCCGGATTTTTCCGGTAAAAAACCGGAAAAATCCGGTTTTTCGGCGGCCTTCGGCCGCCCTTCACCCTCCCCCAGAACTTCCCCTCTTGCACATGTCTGGTTATTATGTACTCTTGGTGAAATGAAATGAGCACATATATCCACGAAAATTGATTTTCTGAAAATTTCCGCTATAATAATTGTTGGTTGCTGATTTTGCAAACGCCTTTTTAAAATTTCAGATCCTTCCACGTAAGGAGATGTTATTGGATCACAAAAAATATGAACATGGAGATCTGATTGTGACTGTTGATCCAGCTCACAGCAATAAAGATTTCAACATGTATTCCGAACTTCCGTTGTCACCAAACGCTGATGACTGCAGTATCTGCTGTGAATGAGAAAGAAGATCCGCTCTCGTCCCATGTGGCCACACTGGGTGCTATGAATGTTTGGAAAAATGTACAGAGTTCCCATCATGGTGCAAATCCAAATTTGCAAAAATTCAAAAACTGTACTTTCTATGAACTTGTTGTGCTTACGTATTGCGTGTGTAATGTGTGGTAACGTGAATACTGCGAATACGCTACACAGTCTAAGGGCGCACACCTTGCGTACTTAGGTCAATGACTCTGTTTAGGTAGTTTTCCGACAGACGCCCTGACAGCAGTAATTTGGATTGGATCGGATCAACAGCCAAAATTCACTACCGATCCGATCCGCTTATTAAACGTCGATCCGATCCTTCCGATCCAACCAGAAATGTAATTTTCAGTAGAAGGCATTATAAAAACATGAAAGCACAAGCTGGACAGCACAATTGTTTAACTGTATACTGCACTGTAAAACATTTCCTATCGGTAATCTATGGTGGATGATTCTTCGTGATCACTCACTGTTGTCATTCAAAAAATAGATAACAGATATCGGATATAAGATATATCAGTTAGCTTTATTTTCGGATGATAGATTACGGACGGAAAATATTGAGAGTCAGATAATGCTGGCTAATATCAATCTATCCAATTTGGGCATTAGTACTACTAGCATCAGGAACAATAAAGGCACATTAAGGCGGAAATCTCGGGGCGGGGGCCGGGGGGCCCGGGGGGGGCCTAAAACGTACCCCCAAGAGAAATAGCATCCCACAAGGGGTATCCAAATTTGCTTCCACACGGGCCAGTGAAATTTAACCTCCCGTTCAGGTATGGAGGGTACCACTTGCCGTTGTTAACCCTTTGCCGCATGAGGGTTCGCCAATTCAGCGGTGCCAAATGACCGAGTTCACATTTTTGGGTTCCATTTTTTACTGAAAGCACCTAGAGAGATGGGACTGCCACCAATCGATAGAGAATTAGTTCGTCTTCATTTTACGATAAAACTGGTTGCAACTTTTGCGGTTTCTGCAGCAGTGAAATAAGACAGACGAGACAGCCTCTATACAGCCTCTATATTGGATCGAGCGTTACTTCAGCAGCCATTTCTAAGCCAGCTCCAGAAGGCTCCCAATTGAATACCCAAACATGGTATCTACAGTTTTGGACAGACTTGCGCATCTGCCTATGGCTCATAATGCTGTAGAAACAAAAAAAACTGCAAATGTTTTAGAGAGATTCCCTCAGGGTGTTGCAGACGTGCGTTGAGTAAAAAGGCACCGGAGAGCTAGCATTGACCGGACTAATAGTTTTTGCACTGACCAAAACCCGTCCATTTTTAACCTTGAAAACAGATTTTTGGGAAAGGGAAAGAGGGAAACGGTTAACCGTGCGCTTATATGAGTTGAACTAAACCGAATCTGATTGTCTACTCGCCTACTTCATGTCAAATTTACGTGTACAAGCGGACCACCCCGAGACCCCCCCCCGAGGTCTCGGGGGGGCACAATTACACGTACAAGTTCGTAAGGGACTGTGTAAAAAATTAGGTGTGGGTGCGTAACGTGCGTTGGAAACTAGCTTTCTTAGCTGCCGTCTACGCGCTTTTGTCTTGTCAGAAACACGGCTTTCTTTTGGACAACGCGCACTGTAGATTTTGCCTGCTCAAAGCAGAACTGAATTTATAGCAGGCAAATATGATTCAATTTCTAAGCATACCGGGAATCCAGCACTTTATAAGCAGTAAAAAGCAAATCTGTGTGACTGTCCGCAATATGCCTAATAAGCTGCTAGTTTTTCTTTGGCTGACTGCCATCAGTATTGCAAACAATGCTGCAGCTAAAGAGAAACTGTTTTAAAAGTATAATAGTTATATACATTAAAGTTACACTCGGTTTCTGTCTCCAAAACACGCGTTGATTACACGGTAAACACGGTTTCATGAAAGCGCGTAAAGCGCCCAAATACTTGTTTCATTATTGAGACAGTCCCTAAAAGAGTTTTGCTCTTCGATGATTGGTTGATCTTTAACTACCGTATGCCATTTAGAAATCAACCAATCAGCGAAGAGCTAAACGCTTTTACAAACTTGTATGTGTGCTCTCCCCCGAGATCTCGGGTCCGTTTATTCACGTAAATTTAAGATAAGGTAGGCGATTAGCCAGTCAGATGCGTTTAGTTCAAACGCATATAAACACATGGTTAACAACGGTAAGTGGTCGCCCTCCCCGAGCTTTCGGCGTGACGAGTATATTGCAAGCTTAAAACACTAGGAAGGGCCGAAGGTTTCACACTTCCTTTATAGACTCTTGGTAGAACTAAAGATGAGAGCCGGCTATGAGGGTGGTTTTAGAAGTTTAATGTTCAATGCAGGAAAAGCTAGTTAGCCGTTTACCACTCGATAATACTGGTTTGATGCAAAGAATGAAAGAATTCCATCTTACGTAGCGTCCGTAGAGCCATTGCTAGTTGATGTTGACGGGCCGCAATTCAACATAACATACATACACACTTTGTTTCGTCCTGACCGCAGTGTACAAGGTACGGTACCTAAATCTTACGAAGATACTCTTCAAATGTAGGTCTTTCTTTAAAACCGTTTAAAACAATCCTTAAATGAGCTTAAAATTTTCTGCGGCAAGCGAGGAACGTGAAAAATTGGACATTAACGTATGCAGTATGCACTGCACATGGATGAACGATAGATTTTATGAACTGTGGTTAAACAAATGAGTCCCAATTTCCTCCACCTAATGCACCTAGTTAATTGCCTCAACTTGCGCGAAAAATACATGATGTCGTTTTTCTTTGCGTTCGTAAAACTGAATTATATTCAAGATAAAACAAAATGTGTGCGTGTCAATTACGCTAAACTACTTGCTCAAAATCGTTTGACACTTTGCGTATACAACTACAACTTTGCAAGCCAGCCGTTTTACTAACACGTGCTTGAAGTTAGGTTGCTAAGCCTTGCTTTAGAGTTTACAAATGCTATACTGCTTTCTTGAACTATGAGTGCCCGTTGCTCTAAAATTCTAATGGCGACCGCATGGCTCCAGCCACGATTAGACACTTGCAGACTCGCAACGACACGCAAACGCACCTGCTTGCGTTTGTGAGTGTGAATACCTTATGTGCCAAGCCGCTACGGAGGCGACGCGCGTCTACACAGGTCGGCGAGTGCCTTTGTGCGTTTACCACTATGAGGGCACCATTACATAGCTGTTGTAGAATATATGAAATATTGTTGTGTTAATCTTAACACCGGTTTGCACCAACCAATATAAGCTCGAGGTTGAGATTACCTTGAGCTTAGCTCGAGATTAGCTAGAGGTTATCTGCAAAAGCGTTGCACCAACAAAAGTTTGAGATTAACTCAACCTCCAGCTAATCCCGAGCGCCTAAATTTCAATCCTGGTCAGGAGTAGGATTGACTTTATTTCTTACCAGTTTTACAGCAAAATTACTGCGTTGAGCAACGCATATAATTTTATAAACGAATTTTCAAACAAGAATGCCCAGTTAGAGGAATCTATCTGCAAATATTAGCAATAACTAAGCAGAAATTACACAATTTCTAAATATTGTTTTCATTTTTATCATTTACAAAAAATTCATTCTAAGCACTTCCTTCGTGCTCATAGAATTGAACCGCGGGCGGTAGCAGGCGTCGTCGTAGCTGCAGCCATGTGGAAGCAATCATAATCCTCATTGTCAAGCTAGTAATAAAAACGATTTGCTGCAATTGCATGTACGTAATGTGTAAAGTAGTAAACGCAGAATAATTGAAAATGCCGCTACTTTTTGATTGGCCCTATCGCGTAGCACGTGACTCTTTAACAGCATTGCATTGGATAATCCACAAGTTAGAGATTAGCTGGAGCTTAGCTCCAGCTTGACTAATCTGTAACAAAAATTAGTTGGTGCAAGAGATAACCTCAAGGTTGAAGTTACAGGTAAGCTCAAGCTTATCCGGTCTTGAGTTCGAGATTAGCTCTAGCTTAAGCTTGAGCTAATCTCGAAGTTGGTGCAAACGGCCGTAAGTATACGGTATTTTCGTGGCTTATGATTCATACATGTGAACTAGTTCAGGATTGTCGGATCAGTAGTCAGTTAGGGTATCGTGTGTGCGTGGGTAGGTTGTTTAGGGTGAATTCAGACAGTTCTGCCATTTTTGCGACAATATAATTTGAGTGATTGTTTTGTGAGTTCAGTGGTGGCGGCGGTAGATGTCCCAAAATTATGCTGGGCCTATCTCACGTAATATAACACATACCAAAATTACACGAAAAAGTTGCATCTTTTTCGAACTTCCTCAAGGTGAGGAAGCAAATTTGGATACTTCAAAAACGCAGAAATGCTTGGCTTAATTCGAGAGGGTCAGCATGATTGGCTTAATTCATGTCAGCATGATCAGTGTTATTCTTGCTGCTGAGCGTGAGCGGCGTCATGCATGCTGGTGAGCTGAGGCGAGAGGCTGAGAAGAGATGCCGAGGCTGAGATGAAATGGGCTTAGGTAAACCCTCCCAATCAATCTAAACATAGCACATACATGTAAATTGGGGAACTCCCCGACCAACTAGTGCATATGTGCCAACAAGCCAGCACGTAGCTAGGCGAAAGAAGAAGTGTTGAGCGTTACACACACAAACATGAATATATACAGATATTCCCAATATTAGCAAAAAATCACATTGGAGAAATGGGCTGTTAGCTACTGTTTTACAATGTTTTAAAGGATGCGTTTAGAATCTCCGTCCTGATACGCATTTCGGAATCGATATTGGCCCAAAGCCTTTTCCGGGAATACTTAGGCCCTCCCAATAAATTTTTTAACCATTCAATTGTTAGTTTCGTTTATCGAATTTTACCCCATAGCTCTTATTTCTATTCAATGGTACTTTACTGTGGGAGGTTGAAATAATGGTTGTAGAAGAACTGAGGAATAGGGCTATTATGATTTCATCTTTTTCGGAATTTTGATTTTTGGTTTTTCATGCAGGTGCCAAATCATGTAATTTTGGTTTTTGATTTTTGATGCGTTCTCAAATTCCAACAATTTTGATTTTTGATTTGTTTTTGATTTTTGATTTCTGATTTTTAACTTTTGATTCAGCGCAAAAACATTGGCTTTAACGACAAAATCACAGCGTAGGGGAAGGGGGTTGCTAAATACCAAATTTTATAGCCACTGATTTTGCCCATGCGTTTGCAGGCATAAGACACACAAAGCAAGAAAATTATTTGGAGTGCAGCTGCAAATCGATTCAAAAAACTTGCAATTTAATCTTTACAATTGACAATTTTCATCAACAGCAACATCAGACAATTTTCGGCCCTCCTTCAAAACTTAGTGATTAAATTTTTAGAATCGCAATGCTTCGTTACAGGTATGTAGAGCGTGTATGGGCCCAGATTCCATTTCCCCCCTGGTGTGAAATTTCCCCCTGTAAAACTATACCGGTGTGATATGTGAATTTTCCGGAACGAAGTTTGCACCAACGCAAGACATAATTCTAATTTTTGACAAATGTTTTGACAACTTAATCTTTGCTCACCTCACAGTAGTAGTAAACTAATTATGCTTTGATGATGGAAAATGATTAGCTTGAAACGCCAAAATAATTAATCCTTATAATAATAGTCCAACTCAAACAGAATATTAAGAATATCCGAAAAAATTCTTGAAAAATCAGAAATTCTGTTGAATTAATTTTTAATTAATTGATTAATTGTTTTGTTTAACTGCTTGTTTCGCATAATGAAAAATCTTTAATAAATGCCAACTTCTAATTATTCTAATTCTTAGGCTTCTGACTTCTTAGGCTTCTAATTATATTTCTAAGTAAAAATTAAATAAAGAATTTAGGTTCAATTAAAATTAGTGGTAAGTGCTAACTTTTAATTATTAGATTTCTGATGTCTTATATTCGGTTTTGTATTTATGGATTATTAATTAATAGAAATGAAATTGTTTGGTTACAATAGTGCGTGTCTTTTGTTGACTGTCTACTTTAGTTGCCACTTTTTGAAGTAAGTAATCCATGACGACTAGTACAAGATTTCGATAGGACTGTATACCACCTAAACCGACAGTACTGACAATATGACGTCACAAGGTGACGTAGGCATATTTTGATCTCTTCGACTTGCTGATATTAGTAAAAATACGGAGTGCAAAAATCTGCCTTTTTCCAAACATTAAGGAGCTTGGGGCAAGTTAAAAAAGCATGTATTAAATCTTCCACTGAATTGAGATTATTCTGTTTGCAAAAATCGCAAAATTGGCTTTTCCTAGCGTCTATCTGATTCATTCTCTTGTTAATCATTAAATTATTGTAAACTAATTTCAAATGAGCATCTGAGCATCCTTTGACGAATTTTGTTTTCATGGACGCCCAAATGTACTCCCAGTCGTTTTGGTTAATTGTAGAGAGTTTTTGAAGCCATTTTGTTTGAATTTCTTTTCTTTTGCTCGAAAATTTCCGGAGGACCAAAATTCGTAAATTGGCTTTTCTTAGCAATTTCGAAAGTAAAAGTGTAAACTGGTAAGTAAGTAAGTAAGTAAACTAAGTAAGTGAAACTCACAGAAGCAGGTGTCAACGATAATTCAGTTTGGCGTACCGCCTGTCTCAATCCATTCTAAAATTGAGCAAACTTTTGCGGCTTTGGTTGCTGTAAGGCTAGGTCATGAAGCGTAAGGCTAGTCTAATCCAAAAAGAAAGTGTATGAACCGTTTGGCTATTGCAAATCTGGGTAACTCCAAGGCAGGACTTTAGAGCACTGTTAACTTAGAGTGTAAGACAAAGCCGAACGGTAGGCCAAAAGAAAGGCCGACGCAGAATAATAAACCATACTTAGCCTAAACTAAACTAACTAAACTAATACTAAACCAAGGCCTAGCACTGATCGTAAGCCTAAGCCTTAAGCCCAAGTGACAGCGGTGAACCGTCACCCTAACGCGTATAAGTTAATTATATATGTAAACCCTAGATATGTTGCTAAACTATTTTTGTGCTCTCGTGCTCACTCTCTTTCTTTCACCTAAATTTGTTTTGTCTAAATTCACATTCGTTTGGGTAGCGTGGGCTTCACTTCAGTTTGCGTTTAAGTGAAAGGTTACTATGGCCAGTGTAAGCCACTTTTGTGCGTACCTTTGTGAAAGCACTTGCTATGTATTTTATGTTAAGCTTCGATTAGTGTAGCTTTTCCTGAGCTTTTGACTTTTATAACAAATTCTATAACTTTCATCTGAAGGCAAAACTTTCAGAAATTCCTGGAATATCTGCAGTATATCAAATGTTACGTAATTTGTTGTGTCTAAAGAATTACCATTTTCTGCAAGGCAGGATTGTGCTCAGTCTCTTGTTTTCTGCTCATCAAGGGCGGCTGGTTAGTTGGCTTTAGCCTAGGAGGCAAGCGGTGTATTGTTTGAGACTAGTTTAATACTTTATGTACATTAAACGTGGTACCTGTTAGGACTTTGCGTAGTTTTCGGTTAAGGTTCCTTTATCTAGTTGGAAAGTCAAGTTACAAATTGGCGCTGCGGTTATTTGGAGTTGTGGTTCTATTCCCACTCCCTTACCTACTCTGGTATTATACCTTGCTGCTATTGGCAGGTCCTGTTTGGCCATTATTAAGTTGCGTTGTGTTTTTTATAATTAAGGCCACGGATTTTGGCCAGTGTTTTGTAAATTGTCTTGTTTTGACACAGAATTGTCGTTAGATTTGTTTTTTCGTTGAATTAAGGTTCAGTTTGTTGTTTTTGGCCACGGATTTCTCTGGCCCATTTTGCTAGAGTCACTCGGTTAAGATTTTTTTGCCACTGATTAAGCATAGTGCTTTTGCTTTTTTTGGCTGTTTGAATTTTTGTGTATGTCCACATCAGAATCCGAGGGATCTGAAAGTGCAAGAGCTCAACGATTGGCAGACAGAAATAGGAGAAAAATGGAGGAACTTTTAAATCAGCAACAGCAAACAATTAGGTCCTTGCAACAAAGACTAGATGGGTTACAGCAGACTTCGAGTCACAAAAATGTTCCCATCGTCCTGGCACCTTTTGCCGGCCGGCTTGGAGAAGATTTTTCTGAATTTTTAACTATGTTTGAACTGCTTGCTCAAGCCAGTTCATGGACGGAGGATCTTATGGCTAAGACCCTTCCAGCTTATCTTCGTGAGGGTGCCTTAGAGGCATACCAAGGGTTAACTCCTGAGCAGAAACGGAGCTACCCTTTGAGCGAAGCTAACTGAAATTTTACGGCGCCCAATTCATGTGTCTCACACCTATACCTCCCCGTATATAAAATACAGCTTTGAACAATAGTAATAGTAATAATGTAAAAGAATAATAATAATAGATATATAATATATATATAATATATATTATATAATATAAAATATATATGTATATGCGTATACACACCATCACAATACTGACAGAAGTAACCTTATAATAGTAGCGCCCGGCGCCCGGCGCCCTGAGTACAGTGTGATACACCATCACAATACTGACAGAAGTAGCCTTATAATAGTAGCGCCCGGCGCCCGGCGCACTGAATAGAGTGTGACACACCAATTCAATTCTGACAGAGGTAGCCTATCTCCAAACAAAATTCTTTACGCCGGTGGGAATCGAATCCACAACCTTTCGACTCGCAGTCGAGAGCACTAACCATCGGCCATCGGAGCACAAATGAAGTGATCTAAAACTATTTGTTAAAGAAAAGAAGAAAGTATGACTTGCAAAATGCTTAGTTTCTGTCAGTGAATCGTATCTACTCCATCCCAAAAACCTTTATATGCAGGATTTGAGAAGTCTATCTTGAAAAATAAGCGAAAAAATACAGGATTTGAGAAGTCTATCTTGAAAAATAAGCGAAAAAATACAGGATTTGAGAAGTCTATCTTAAAAATAAGCGAAAAACTAATTCCAAAGTCGAACCCAACATTCGCCGGTCCTTCTCTTACCTGTGAATTTTATCTGTTATATCTGGTTGTGAAGTCTCTAGGACACAGAAAAGACAAGAGCAAGATTTCTTTAACTTTTGGTATAGCAACGTCAGAAGTTAAGAAAAATTATTTAAAGGGTCTTGGAAAGTCAGACTTCTCAAATCTTGCACATAAAGGCTTTGGGGACGGAGTAGATACTGCTTGTGTACTAAAGACTTTAAATTTGTAACTGAAACTACGCATTTTGCTAGTCACACTTTAACAAATCGTTTTAGATATCTTTCATTTGTATGCCGATGGCCGGGTGGTTAGAGCTCTCGACTGCGAGGCGAAGGTTGTGGGTTCGATTCCCACCGGCGCTAAAGATTTTTGCTTGCAGACACCTACAGCCCTCCAAAAGGCGCGAGATGCTTTAGAATGAAGCAGTCATAAAATTCAGATAAGTTTAATTTGGCCAGTCGAATCCCAACAGCGACCAAAACTTTTCTAACGGAAAAGCTTGAAAGTGAATATGCGTACAGTACGTAGTATACGTAGAGTATGTAGCTCTAAAACAAGATAAACGCGTTATTCAGGTGCGCAAAACGTATTGTACAGGTGCACAGTCGCCCCCCCCCAAACATGCCTGGACCAGTGGGCGGAAAAATACCGTAGGCAAATACGCGATACATGGAAAACCCACGAGCTGGGGAAGGTGCGCGGAAGTATTGTACAGGTGTAAAGCCTGCCCCCCACCAAAACATGGCTGGACCAGTGGGTAGAAAAATACCGTTGGCAAAAAACGATACGTGGAAAACCCATGAAAAGTTTTCAGTTTTTTGTCAACTATTTCCATGGCCCCCCATGCCTGATTTGCAGCTTTAATTCCCCCGCATGGGGTGGAGAAGTGTTCCCGTAACGTTAAATCTATCTATATTCCGCGGCAATAGTTCTGCCTCCAGGCAGAACAATTAGAAAAAAGGGACTATCAGTAACATCGTCAGAACTCGAGAGGAATTGGTGATAAAAATAGATTCCAGTGGAGTTCGAACCCACACATCACGGTGATTACAACACCAACGCCTTCACCACTCGGCCATGGAATCACAACGGAGCCAAAGCAAAGGAAACATTTTATAGCTGACGACGTTCAGAATCTATCCTTTGGCTACAATATCAACTTCATTATTCTGTTTGTTTAATACGAATTTTTACGACTCCTGAGAACAGAATATCATGTGTTATCTGCTTTTGACCGATTCTGACAAATTTGTGACTTTGGGCGGCAATTTCAGAGTGGTGTGATTTATGGAAGATCTATGGCCAACAATGGAATCACAATACACATTGCGAGATACAAAAATTGTCAAGTTAGATTAGTTCCACATCACTCAACGTCTTTCGGACTGCATTTCTAACAAGCATCCTCTCCATCGTGAATTCATGCAAAAGTCTTAACAAACGAAAAGAATAATGAAGTTGATATTGTAGTCAAAGGATAGATCCAGAACGTACAGAAAAGACAAGGGCAAGATTTCTTTGACTTTTGGTATAGCAACGTCAGAAGTTAAGAAAAAATATTTAAAGGGTCTTGGAAAGTCAGACTTCTCAAATCTTGCACATAAAGGCTTTGGGGGCGGAGTAGATGCTCCTTGTGTACTAAAGACTTTAAATTTGTAACTGAAACTACGCATTTTGCTAGTCACACTTTAACAAATCGTTTTAGATATCTTTCATTTGTGTGCCGATGGCCGGGTGGTTAGAGCTCTCGACTGCGAGTCCAAGGTTTTGGGTTCGATTCCCACCGGCGCCAAAGATTTTTGCTTGCAGACACCTACAGCAGCCCTCCAAAAGGCGCGAGATGCTTTAGAATGAAGCAATCATAAAATTCAGATAATTTGAATTTGGCCTGTCGAATTCCAACAGCAACCAAAACTTTTCCAAAGGAAATGCGTACAGTACGTAGCATACGTAGAGTATGTAGCTCTAAAAACAAGATAAACGCGTTTGATTTGCAGCTTTAATTCCCCCGCATGGGGTGCTGAAACTTGTTTGTTTTTTGTCAAATATTTCCATGGCCCCCCATGCCTGATTTGCAGCTTAAAGAAAGTTTCAATGGAGAAGTGTTCCCGTAATGTTAAAACTATCTATATTCCGCGACAATTGTTCTGCCTCCAGGCAGAACAATTAGAAAAAAGGGACTAACAGTAACATCGTCAGAACTCGAGAGGAATTGGTGATAAAAATAGATTCCAGTGGGGTTCGAACTCACACATCACGGTGATTAAAACACCAACGCCTTCACCACTCCGCCATGGAATCACAGCGGAGCCAAAGCAAAGGAAACATTTTATAGCTGACGACGTTCAGAATCTATCCTTTGGCTACAATGTCAACTTCATTATTCTGTTTGTTTAATAAAAATTTTTACGACTCCTGAGTCTGAGTCCCCCGCATTTTGTAACTGAAACTACGCATTTTGCTAGTCACACTTTCTTCTTTTCTTTAACAAATTGCTTTAGATGTCTTTCATTTGTGTGCCGATGGCCGGGTGGTTAGAGCTCTCGACTGCGAGTCGAAGGTTGTGGGGTCGATTCCCACCGGCGCCAAAGAGTTTTGCTTGCAGACACCTACAGCCCTCCAAACAAACTATCTACCCCAGGCGCGAGATGCTTTAGAATGAAGCAATCATAAAATTCAGATAATTTTAATTTGGCCTGTCGAATCCCAACAGCGACCAAAAACTTTCTAAAGGAAAAGTTTGAAAGTGCATATGCGTACAGTACGTAGCATACGTAGAGTATGTAGCTCTAAAACAAGATAAACGCGTTTTCTATTCAGGTGTGCGACAAGTGTTGTACAGGTGCACAGTCGCCCCCCCCCCAACATGCTTGGACCAGTGGGCGGAAAAATACCGTTGGCAAATACGCGATACATGGAAAACCCACGAGCGGGGGAAGGTGCGCGGAAGTATTATACAGGTGTAAAGCCTGCCCCCCACCAAAACATGGCTGGACGAGTGGGTAGAAAAATACCGTTGGCAAAAGACGATACGTGGAAAACTCATGAAAACTGGTTTCAGTTTTCTGTCAACTATTTCCATGTTCCCCAATGCCTGATTTGCAGCTTTAACTCCCCCGCATGGGGTGCTAAAACTGGTTTGTTTTTGTCAAATATTTCCAAGGCCCCCCATGCCTGATTTGCAGCTTAGAGAAAGTTTCAATGGAGAAGTGTTCCCGTAATGTTAAAACTATCTATATTCCGCGGCAATAGTTCTGCCTCCAGGCAGAACAATTAGAAAAAAGGGACTAACGGTAACATCGTCAGAACTCGAGAGGAATTGGTGATAAAAATAGATTCCAGTGGGGTTCGAACCCACACATCACGGTGATTAAAACACCAACGCCTTCACCACTCGGCCATGGAATCACAGCGGAGCCAAAGCAAAGGAAACATTTTATAGCTGACGACGTTCAGAATCTATCCTTTGGCTACAATATCAACTTCATTATTCTGTTTGTTTAATAAGAGTTTTTACGACTCCTGAGAACAGAATGTCATGTGTTATCTGCTTTTGACCGATTCTAACAAATTTGTTACTTTGGCCGGCAATTTCAGAGTGGTGTGATTCATTGAAGATCTATGGTCAACAATGGGATCACAATGCACATTGCGAGATACATAAAAATTGTCAAGTTAGATTAGTTCCACATCACTCAACGTATTTCGGACTGCATTTCTAAAAAGCATCCTCTCCAACGTGAATTCATGCAAAAAGTCTTAACAAACGAAAAGACTAATGAAGTTGATATTGTAGTCAAAGGATAGATCCAGTTCCATGGCCGAGTGGTGAAGGCGTTGGTGTTTTAATCACCGTGATGCGTGGGTTCGGACCCCAGTGGAATCAATTTTTGTTCACCATCACACTACGCATTGCGAGACACATAAAAAGAAGAAACAGAAAAAGGGAGACGCATAAACTTAATTACGCCTAAGTGGGAGACACATAAACTGAATAACAGAGAGCGCGAGACACACGAACTTAATAATACAAAAGTGTGAGACATATGACAGAGCTAACGTTGCCCCTTGCGAGACACACGAACAGCCCGCCATTCTTTGCTAAGTAGAGCCTCCTGGTCAATTCGGTATAAATTTTACCTTTCTATTTTATCGGTATAAATTTTATCTTTCTATATGTTGTCCAGATGACCGAAATCAAGTAAAATTCAACCAAATTTTCAATTTCGTCAAATGGCAAATTGATGACTCAAGATGACGTCCAAGTTAGCTTTAAACCCAACAAAACGTTTTCTATGTGATAATGCTTAAAGTGCAGAAATTAAGCAAATTTAAGAATCTAAAATTTGCTATGTTTACGTGTCATGAACACACAAAATTGTCAATGGTCAAGTCAAAAAGGAGAAATCGGGAAGTTTAAAGACTGTCAGTCTGTAATTTAACTTGTCTGGTCTGAAAAGCTAGAAAATACCTTTTTGTTTGGTTTTATGGCGCGAGTAAATGTTTCCTTGTAAGCAAAGCTCGATCTCTTTCCATTTCTGAAAATTAGAGAACTACTTCGTTTGAAAACGACGCTCGTAAAGGGACGATCAACCAACCAACGCTGATAAATTGATAACTATTAAAAAATAGGGTAACACGGGCCTGAGGTGGCAAGAGCAGACAAAGATCGTAATCATTTGTTTGAACGTAAAATTTGAACAAAATCGAGTCCACCAAGACCAAGCGCCGCTTATTAGCTGCAGAAAATGCTAAATGAGTAATATTCAAAATTATAAGGAAAAGAGAATTGGAAAGGAAGATAAGGAAGATAAAATATATTTTAATGAGGAAAAGTTCCATTATAATGTTAGAATTCGTCAAAAATTCAAACTTTCTTACCCTGTCTCA